>JAVLUX010000246.1:1562500-1580000 GCA_032164185.1 Moxostoma hubbsi
TGTTATATATATATATATATTTACTGTTTATATTTATAAATTATAATATAATATATTTTAGAATTATGTTATATAATGTTATATATATATATATATATTGCATATATATATTTACTGTTTATATTTATAAATTATAATATAATATATTTTAGAATTATGTTATATAATGTTATATATATATAAAACATAAATATATTTACTGTTTATATTTATAAATTATAATATAATATATTTTATAATTATGTTATATAATGTTATATGTATATATACTGTTTATTAATATAATATATTTATATATTAATATATATATATTAATATAATATATTTTAGAATTATTTTATATAATGTTATATATATATATATATATATATATATATATATATATATATTGCATATATATATTTACTGTTTATATTTATAAATTATAAAATAATATATTTTAGAATTATGTTATATATTAAAGACACATAATATGCATAATTATATTATCATTATATTACATAAATATTATTATATTATTATATTATTATTATTTCATATTAATAGCTTAAACTATATTATATTATAATTGATATAATATTTTATATTGTTGTTATTTAATATCATTATCTTGTCTTAAACTATATTTTATATTACATGGTAATAACTCGAGAACGCCTGTGAACCGAATCAACCTGTTCATATTGTGTTTCATTGTCAAGCCTGATCTGAACATGTGGTTTGTGTGTTTGGTGCAGTTGGGGGAACACTGTAAAGAACTGAAGGACGTGCATTTCGGCCAGTGCTACAGCATCAGTGACGACGGTCTGGTGGCGCTGGCGCAGGGCTGCACCAAACTACAGAGAATCTACATGCAGGAGAACAAACTGGTACGTGCCAACCATGACCAATATAATCTCACAGGAAGTGTTTCTGGAGTGTTTCCTCCCGCATTGATCACTAGACACACACACACACACAGGCAGATGTTTGAGAACATGTCGAGATCACTCGTGGAGGAAAGCTGGATCTTCTAGAAGCTTGTGTTGTTTTGGGCCCGTGCTGCATGCGCTCAGTGTCCTTAAGAGTGTTTTCACCGAAATCTGTCTCTTTGCCTCACGATTCAGACGGTCCGCTTCTGTGGTGCATCTGTTGCTTGTCGTTTGATTCTGGTTTCGTGTTCATATTTTAAAGGAATTCACGTGTTGATAAACAGTGTTCGGTCTCATTTATAAAGATGATGTCATTCAGATGTGATGGTCTGCGTGTAGGACGGACTATAATCGTCATGTCATTGTCAAGGGAATCAGGTGTGATCAGTTTGTCATGCTTGATTATGGCCGCGGCTGTGGCTCAGGTGGTAGAGCAGGTCGGCCACTTATCGCAGGGTTGGTGGTTCGATTCCTGGCCCACATGAGTCCATATGCCGAAGTGTCCAAGTTGCTCCCAATGGCGGGCTAGCGCCTTGTGTGGCAACTCTGCCATTGTGTGTGTGTGTGTGTGTGTGTGTGTGTGTGTGTGTGTGAATGGATGAATGAGTTCACTGTGTAAATCGCTTTGAAAACCGTCCGTCCGTCCATCCATCAATCTTCAACCGCTTATCCGAAGTCGGGTCGCAGGGGCAGCAGCTCCAGCAGGGGGCGCCAAACTCCCCTATCCCGAGCCACATTAACCAGCTCTGACTGGGGGACCCCGAGGCGTTCCCAGGCCAGTGTGGGGATGTAATCTCTCCACCTAGTCCTGGGTCTTCCCCGAGACCTCCTCCCAGCTGGACGTGCCTGAAACACCTCCCTAGGGAGGCGCCCAGGGGGCATCCTTACCAGATGCCCAAACCACCTCAACGGGCTCCTCAGACGCAAAGGAGCAGCGGCTCTACTCCGAGCTCCTCACGGATGACTGAGCTCCTCACCCTATTTCTAAGGGCCCGCCACCCTTCTGAGGAAGCCCATTTCGGCCGCTTGTACTCGCGACCTAGTTCTTTCGGTCATGACACCACTAATGTTAAAAAAGCACTTTATAAGTGCAGACCATTATATTAATCCTGGATCCTGTGTTATTGGATAGCAATAATAATTTGCACTTTTTTGGGCTTCAAAATCTAAGGTACCGTTCACTCCCATTATAAAGCTCGGAAGAGCCGGATATTTATAATATAACTCCGACTGTGTTTGGCTGAAAGAAGAAAGTCATATACAGCTAGAATGGCTTGACGGGGAGTCAATTATGGGATCATTACAATTTTTTGGGTGTACTGTCCCTTTAAGCTCAATCAACAGCATTTGTGTCATAATGTTGATTATTAACACAAAAATGTATTTCGTCTCGTTCCTCCTTTTCTTTAATAAAAAAAAAAGCACAAATGTGTGTTCCAGTGAGACACTTCCAATGGAAGTCAATGGGGCCAATCTTTAGAGGTTTAAAGGCAGAAATATGAAGCTTATAATTTTATTAAAGCACTTACATTCATTTTTAACAGTGAGTGTTTTAATGTGTACAGATTAAACCCCATTGACTTGCATTGGAAGTGTCTCACTGTAGATTGAGCTCAACTTGTATTCCTTTAAAAAACAACAACAACAACAACAACACATCAATTCGTCAGCAGACAGAGAAGTTTCAAAAAATAAGCTTTTTCATTAATTTAAGCAAAGATATCTTGTTTAAAGGATATTTTATTGATCAAATATACTGATTAAAAAATGATCTTTTGCACTGTGAATGTCTTTGTGGATCCAGTGGAGGGCAGTGTTGTATCTTTAATGAAAGACAACAGTTTGAGTTTGAAGAAGAGCTTCATAACAGACCTTTAGAGATTCATTTTAATAAGTACAAGCGATTATAACCATTTAAAGTGAATCATGCTGTAATCAAAACAGTTGGACTTGGATCTGGAGCTGTCATGACCATATTTGGCTCATTTCCCATTAATCTATTAAATGGCTGTTATTATTAGGCTATTATTATTATTATCAAATTAAAATTACATAGAATTTGCCCATAGACACACAGACACGCGCTTGAAGGAACACACTTTATTATATTATTAAGAACAGATGACAGAAAAGTGTCTATGCACATGTATGACACGCTGTTTGTTCGGAGGCGTGCAGTCTCGTGGAACACACGTATGTAAAGTGTCTCACTCTTTCTTTGTTCCTGTCTTCTGCTTTTTATTTTGCAAGAACAGTATCATCTATGAGCGCTGTGAAGGACCTCAGACCCCTCACATTTTTGTAAATATTTGATGATATCTTTTCATGAGACAACACTGAAGAAATGACACTTTGCTACAATGTAAAGTAGTGAGTGTACAGCTTGTGTAACAGTGTAAAATTGCTGTACCCTCAAAATAACTCAACACACAGCCATTAATGTCTAAACCGCTGGCAACTAAAGTGAGTACACCCCTGCGACCAACTGACTAATCAAAACTAGGTCGACCAAAACTCCTCTCATCGACTAATGTTTGGTCGACTATCAGGGGGCAGCCCGATTGAAAACAACGTTTATGTTCCAATTGCGTTTGGTGGCGCAGAAATGACACATCAGCTTTAATGTTGTTTTAAGCTGCTTTATTCTCCCTCATAGCTTGTCATTGAAGGTAACGTGAAGCATCGTGTACAAACCACTTGATTGGGTGAAACGGGATATTCAACAACTATAAAATAAATCAACTGAGATCCCCTTTTTCTCCCCAATTTGGAATGCCCAATTCCCAATGCACTCTAAGTCCTCGTGGTGGCGTATTGACTCCCAGCTGCCTCCGTGTCTGAGACCGTCAATCCGCGCATCTTATCACATGACTTGTTGAGGACGTTACCGTGGAGACGTAGCGTGTGTGAAGGCTTCACCAGTCACCACACGCCCCACCGAGAGCGAGAACCACATTATAGCAACCACGAGGAGGTTACCCCATGTGACTCTACCCTCCCTAGCAACCGGGCCAATTTGGTTGCTAAGGAGACCTGGCTGGTGTCACTCAGCACACCCTTGATTCAAACTCACGTCTCCTGGTGTGATAGTCAGCGTCAATACTCACTGAGATACTCAGACCCCCAAAAATCAACTGGACTTCATTTTATCAACAGGAAACTGATTGCATGGTGGCAAGTCTCTATATGACAATTAGAGGTCAGCCGATAGTGGGAAAGACCGCTAGCAGATTAATCGGAAGATAGTTTTTCAAATTGATTTATAGAACATCCAAAAAAAAATTTTAATTCTTTCCTTATGAAGTTCCCAAAAATATCATAAAAGTAGTCTTAGTGTGAATCAGAGACTTCTGAAGTCATAAGACAGCATTGTGTGAGAAACAGATCCACATTTGAGTCATTATTCACTGAAAATCTTCCCCTCCTACATTGCTTTTAAGTCTAATATGCCACAGGTTGGATGTTAAAGGATGTATAGAGCATCATTGCTTCTTATTTGAGAGATACGGTGGAGAAGATTTTCATTGCATCTGTGAAAAAGTATTTGCCCCCACCCCCATCCTAATTTTGTATGTTTTTGTGTGTATCTCATACTAAAATGTTTAAAAATCTCAAACAAAATCTAACATAAAACAAAGGCAATCGGAGTAAACACAAAATGCATTTTTTAAAGGATAATGTTATTTATTAAATATCGGATTTTAGGAGTGCATGCATAGAAAGCTAAAGGATGCTCCCTTGCTCCCTATTTAGTGCATGACTTAACCTCCAGTGTGCTGTCTGTCTGCACTGGTCTCAGAACAGTTATAGGAGAGCTATAGGATGCTCCCTTGCTCCCTATTTAGTGAACGACTTAACCTCCAGTGTGCTGTCTGTCTGCACTGGTCTCAGAACAGTTATAGGAGAGCTATAGGATGCTCCCTTGCTCCCTATTTAGTGCATGACTTAACCTCCAGTCTGCTGTCTGTCTGCACTGGTCTCAGAACAGTTATAGGAGAGCTATAGGATGCTCCCTTGCTCCCTATTTAGTGAACAACTTAACCTCCAGTGTGCTGTCTGTCTGCACTGGTCTCAGAACAGTTATAGGAGAGCTATAGGATGCTCCCTTGCTCCCTATTTAGTGAACGACTTAACCTCCAGTGTGCTGTCTGTCTGCACTGGTCTCAGAACAGTTATAGGAGAGCTATAGGATGCTCCCTTGCTCCCTATTTAGTGCATTACTTAACCTCCAGTGTGCTGTCTGTCTGCACTGGTCTCAGAACAGTTATAGGAGAGCTATAGGATGCTCCCTTGCTCCCTATTTAGTGCATGACTTAACCTCCAGTGTGCTGTCTGTCTGCACTGGTCTCAGAACAGTTATAGGAGAGTTATAGGATGCTCCCTTGCTCCATATTTAGTGCATGACTTAACCTCCAGTGTGCTGTCTGTCTGCACTGGTCTCAGAACAGTTATAGGAGAGCTATAGGATGCTTCCTTGCTCCCTAGTCAGTGAAGGACTTAACCTCCAGTGTGCTGTCTGTCTGCACTGGTCTCAGGACAGTTATAGGAGAGCTATAGGATGCTCCCTTGCTCCCTATTTAGTGCATGACTTAACCTCCAGTGTGCTGTCTGTCTGCACTGGTCTCAGAACAGTTATAGGAGAGCTATAGGATGCTCCCTTGCTCCCTATTTAGTGCATGACTTAACCTCCAGTGTGCTGTCTGTCTGCACTGGTCTCAGGACAGTTATAGGAGAGCTATAGGATGCTCCCTTGCTCCCTATTTAGTGCATGACTTAACCACCTGTGTCTGTCTGTCTGCACTGGTCTCAGAACAGTCATAGGAGAGCTATAGGATGCTCCCTTGCTCCCTATGTAGTGCATGACTTAACCTCCAGTGTGCTGTCTGTCTCCACTGGTCTCAGAACAGTTATAGGAGAGCTATAGGATGCTCCCTATTTAGTGGATGACTTAACCACCTGTGTCTGTCTGTCCGCACTGGTCTCAGAACAGTTATAGGAGAGCTATAGGATGCTCCCTTGCTCCCTATTTAGTGCATGACTTAACCTCCAGTGTGCTGTCTGTCTGCACTGGTCTCAGAACAGTTATAGGAGAGCTATAGGATGCTCCCTTGCTCCCTATTTAGTGCATGACTTAACCTCCAGTGTGCTGTCTGTCTGCACTGGTCTCAGAACAGTCCGAAATGCACCTTATTTTCATCCTAACGCCATATAAATTATTATTAATGATGACGGTCACAGACAAAGAGCCCTACATGAATAAAATCCTTATTGTTCAACCAAAATCCTAAAAATAAAATTGAGATTTGGTGCATAATGCGGGACTTTTGAGTATTTAAACAAGCCCGAAACAGGTGGTTGGAGGGTTTCAATATATATATATATATTTGCATATATATTTTTGGGATAAAGTTAACTGCAATTAGGGTCAATTTTGATTTGTCTGTTTCAGAACACCACTGTTTTTTGGGAATTTTGACTGAAGAGGGCTGGCTTGATGTGTAACAGCTCTTCAGGTTATGTTCAAGATGAATTGGATAAGTAGGAAACAGATAGAGACACTGTATGTAAACGCTCCATGCTAATTGTGGTAGTTATTTAACTGCTCTCGTAGAGCTTGTCCCAGAACTGCAGTGTTCCCGAACTCTAATACGTTCCTTGGCGTCCACTTCATCCAAGGATTACACACGTTTCTCACCGACCTTTGCCTGTCGTTCCCACAGCCGTGTGTTAGCGCAGACATGGATCATCGTCAACTCTGAAACCATAACCATGTTCTTTCCTTCCCACTGAGAGGAAGAGAGAGATTGGCATCCCCTATTGAGACGAAAGCGAGGCACCGTTCCGTCTGCCCGTGACATCTGAATCCTCTTTCTCTCGTGACGACTCAAATGTTTTTGGTGACAGATCGCACAATTGCGCGACTCATTTACAAAAAAGGCCCATGGAACTGTCGTCCTCCCCTCGGCCTGCTAATGGAGTAAAATGATCCCGCGTCTGTCTCCTCTAATCAATGATGAATAGCGCTGATCCGTAGATGGGCCCGCTCTTCCTGGCGCTCATCGCTGCTCCTCCTGACACAGATAATTGAATAATTAAAAAGCTGAAAGTCGTTTCTGTGCGGTCCCTGCGTTTCGGAGTTACTCTGCCTAAGAGAGTCTAAATCAATATTTGTTGGAAAGCTTTAAAGGAATCGTTCTGCCAAAGATAAACGTTTTGTCTTGTATTTACTCATCCTTTCTGACTTTCTTGTGGAGCGCAGAAATAGATTCATTCATGGAGCTCTTTTCCTAACAGCGCAAGTTCAATGTCTGTCAAGTTCCCAAAAATATCATAAAAGTAGTCTTTGTGTGAATCAGAGTCTTCTGAAGTCATAAGACAGCATTGTGTGCTTTAGTGGATGACATAACCTCCAGTGTGCTGTCTGTCTGCACTGGTCTCAGAACAGTTATAGGAGAGCTATAGGATGCTCCCTTGCTCCCTATTTAGTGCATGACTTAACCTCCAGTGTGCTGTCTGTCTGAACTGGTCTCAGAACAGTTATAGGAGAGCTATAGGATGCTCCCTTGCTCCCTATTTAGTGCATGACTTAACCTCCAGTGTGCTGTCTGTCTGCACTGGTCTCAGAACAGTTATAGGAGAGCTATAGGATGCTCCCTTGCTCCCTATTTAGTGCATGACTTAACCTCCAGTGTGCTGTCTGTCTGCACTGTTCTCAGAACAGTTATAGGAGAGCTATAGGATGCTCCCTTGCTCCCTATTTAGTGCATTACTTAACCTCCAGTGTGCTGTCTGTCTGCACTGGTCTCAGAACAGTTATAGGAGAGCTATAGGATGCTCCCTTGCTCCCTATTTAGTGCATGACTTAACCTCCAGTGTGCTGTCTGTCTGCACTGTTCTCAGAACAGTTATAGGAGAGCTATAGGATGCTCCCTTGCTCCCTATTTAGTGCATGACTTAACCTCCAGTGTGCTGTCTGTCTGCACTGTTCTCAGAACAGTTATAGGAGAGCTATAGGATGCTCCCTTGCTCCCTATTTAGTGCATTACTTAACCTCCAGTGTGCTGTCTGTCTGCACTGTTCTCAGAACAGTTATAGGAGAGCTATAGGATGCTCCCTTGCTCCCTATTTAGTGCATGACTTAACCTCCAGTGTGCTGTCTGTCTGCACTGTTCTCAGAACAGTTATAGGAGAGCTATAGGATGCTCCCTTGCTCCCTATTTAGTGCATTACTTAACCTCCAGTGTGCTGTCTGTCTGCACTGTTCTCAGAACAGTTATAGGAGAACTATAGGATGCTCCCTTGCTCCCTATGTAGTGAATGACTTAACCTCCAGTGTGCTGTCTGTCTGCACTGTTCTCAGAACAGTTATAGGAGAGCTATAGGATGCTCCCTTGCTCCCTATTTAGTGAATGACTTAACCTCCAGTGTGCTGTCTGTCTGCACTGGTCTCAGAACAGTTATAGGAGAGCTATAGGATGCTCCCTTGCTCCCTATTTAGTGAATGACTTAACCTCCAGTGTGCTGTCTGTCTGCACTGGTCTCAGAACAGTTATAGGAGAGCTATAGGATGCTCCCTTGCTCCCTATTTAGTGAATGACTTAACCTCCAGTGTGCTGTCTGTCTACACTGGTCTCATTTCTCATCACCGGGCCAATTTGGTTGCTAAGGAGACCTGACTGGAGTCACATTATAGTGACCACGAGGAGGTTACCCCACGTGACTCTACCCTCCCTAGCAACCGGGCCAATTTGGTTGCTAAGGAGACCTGACTGGAGTCACTCAGCACGCCCTGGATTCAAACTCAGGACTCCAGGTGTGATAGTCAGTGTTGATATTCGCTGAGGTATCCAGACCCCGGCTTTTAATTCTTTAATCACACCCGGCACAGTGTGAGAATGAGTAAATAATGACACTGTTTTTACTGTTGTTTGAACTAGGAAAGGAAATCAAAGCAGCGATGGAATTAGTTTAATATCCAAGTATATTAAGTGCATTCATTTCAGGTTCCAAAACATGCCAAACACTGGGGCTGAATTTGTGTCCTCCTCTAATGTATATTTGCAGAGCACAGCGTTAAATAGCCTACAATTAGTGCTGAGTTTCCTCCCAATGCAGATGGCCTGCACTTTTATTGACCCGATTGCGATTAGAACGCTATCTGGCCTCAGGGGTCGCGTGGATAAATCCGATTTTCACCTACATTCAGATTTACGGAGTATCCCGTCCTCCTGCCCCCACGTTTTATGGCCAAGTATCCTGAGAACTAAAAGCAATTAAGCAGCGCGTTCAGCCAATTACCCGACTCGTGATGGTCTCCAAATCAAATCTGTAGTTCTAAGTCCAGGTTCACTCCGCTAAAGAGCCCCCGCTCTTAAATTGGCCCACTTGTCTCCTTGTCAGCTCTGAACTGCTGAACTGCACGTGACGTCAGCGTAAGTGAGACTGTGGGAGTCGAGACTCCATCTGTGCCCTTCTGTGCCCCTCTGCTCGCAGTTTCAAATGGCAATGAGTTCTTTTAATGTTCCTCAATAGAAATGTAAGACTGCGGGTGTCTTATGAACTTTACTTTTGAGCAGTCTGTTGTTCTCAAACTTTTCAGGACAAGTTTCACCTTTGATCAAATCAGTAAATCAGAACATCTGATTGGTGAAGCTACTTTGAAACTGTAGTTTGTGAAGCCATTTTTGGGTACATTTGCAGAAGAGTTTCAGCTTTTTTGTTGTTGCACAAACTGAAGAGCCACATGTGCTGCTGCTACCAATAGTGTATTTTTTGACTCCGAAATTAATTTTAACATTGTACTGTATGTAAATACTTATAGGTACATTTCTAGTTTCAACATTATTTGTTCTTCAGAACTTTGTTTTGATGTACAAGAAAAATGAGCTTCATACCACATGTCCCACATTTCGTTTTCGACCATTGAAAATGGGTAAAATGTAATAATTTATGCGTGGAGCCACATTGAGAGCCCCGTATCTCTGGGATTTAACCATATAGGGCCTTAAAAATGGAGACCCAAAATGGGAAGTTTGTTCTGAATCAGAATCTAAAAGGAAATTGAGATATCTTTAATACTTCTGGAGTTATAGGCGCTCCAACTTTGGGAAAAACAACAGAAAAAAGTGTTTTTTCCCATTTTTGAACTCCTACCATTGATGTTTAATGTAACCAGAGGTGCAGAACTCAACTGATTTGAGTAATAGACCTGCTTTTCTCTGTGAAAAAGATAAAATAATGACTCCTACATCATTCTCTTTCTTTTCCGACCTATAGTTTTGATCCAAAATCATAGGCGTATATTGTTATTTTGACCCCGATTGACAAAATAATGGATAACACTGTAAATATTAATCCATGGCATTTTGTTTATTTTATCATGATTTGTTTATCTTTCTTAGAATGAGAAAACAC
Source organism: Moxostoma hubbsi (assembly GCA_032164185.1). Classification (NCBI taxonomy): domain Eukaryota; kingdom Metazoa; phylum Chordata; class Actinopteri; order Cypriniformes; family Catostomidae; genus Moxostoma; species Moxostoma hubbsi. The sequence goes on from JAVLUX010000246.1 coordinate 1,572,826, forward strand.
CCTAATTAATATTCACAAACAGTTGTTGTTACATAAAGAAGAATTATCCATACAGTACCTGTATTTATGCATAAATTGTTCGTAAAATGTGTTTTTTTTTAGGCTTAGTTCATAACTGGTGAAGCTTCCTTTTAAATTGCGAATTTATAATTTGATCTAATCCCATCCAGTTCGAACATGGTTGAAATTGACTTCATGCCCTGGATTTGCCAGATCTAAGGAGATATATATTTATTTATTTATGCCCCTTGCTTTCCTTGAAGCTCATGATTTTAATTTCCCAGCCGCTGTGATTTGAAGTCTTAGTGTCTTCTTAAGAGACATGCACATGTGCTAAGATCACACGCATCTGATTAGCTTCAGTTTTAATTAGCCTCAATGTTTAATGTAAATGGAATTGCTGATGACCCAAAATAGATTATGAGTGCCCTCAATTTGCCTCTAATTACAGTGTCAGCAGGCTTGTTTTTACAGGAGGTTCAATGGGCCGACAGATATAAAATATCAAGTATCACTTTCTAGGTTTATTTGACTTTTTGAAGTCGAGTCAGAAGTGAACTGACTTTCAGTGGCATTTCTTTACCTTTATGAGGGCATAACTTTCCTTGGATGATATTAAAACATGCTGTAACACTTTACAATAAGGTTGCATTCTTTAATTTAATGGTTAACATGCACGAACAATTAACAGTGCTTTTACAGCATTTATAAATCTTGGCAAAGATTGCTTTCTACGTACAATGATCAGCCACAGCATTAAAACCACTGATGGGTGAAGTCAAGCGTAAGGATCTGAGTGACTTTGACAAGGGCCAAATTGTGACGGCTAGACGACTGGATCATTGCATCTCCAAAACGGCAGGTCTTGTGGGGTGTTCCTGGTATGCAGTGGTTTATACCTACCAAAAGGAGTCCGAGGAAGGACAACCGGTGGACTGGTGACAGGGTCATGGGCGCCCAAGGCTCATTGATGCTTGTGGGGAGCGAAGGATGACCAGTTATGTGCTTTAGCCCACTACACCACCACCAAAGTGACTTACAGTGCACTTATTACAGGGACAATCCCCCCGGAGCAACCTGGAGTTAAGTGCCTTGCTCAAGGACGCAATGGTGGTGGCTGTGGGGGTCGAACCAGCAACCTCCCGATGACCAGTTATGTGCTTTAGCCCACTACACCACCACCAAAGTTACTTACAGTGCACTTATTATAGGGACAATCCCCCCGGAGCAACCTGGAGTTAAGTGCCTTGCTCAAGGACGCAATGGTGGTGGCTGTGGGGGTCGAACCAGCAACCTCCTGATGACCAGTTATGTGCTTTAGCCCACTACACCACCACCAAAGTGACTTACAGTGCACTTATTACAGGGACAATCCCCCCGGAGCAACCTGGAGTTAAGTGCCTTGCTCAAGGACGCAATGGTGGTGACTGTGGGGATCAAACCAGCAACCTTCTGATTACCAGTTCTGTCCAGTTTAACCCACTACACCACCACCACTCCTAATATATGTTTACATTAAAAGCTGTCCACATACACATTTGTTGAACCAACTATGAACAATGGTATACTTCTTAAAATCTTTAAAAATAATTCAAAATTCATGATAATTAATATATTAACTATTGATAATGAATACTACTTTTATTGGATCACACTGAAAGTATGACCCTTGTCATAGAAATAAGCAGTAACTGTGTCTAAAAGTGCAGATTTTGAATGAAAATGTATTTTTACGCAGCTTGACATCAAATTGAGCTTTTGAGTGGAGGAGTTTAATGACTGCTGTCAATTACAGACACGCTTCCTATTTGATAGATTTCATCTTTTCATATCATACGGCGAGCGATGGCGGGTGATATTGCTCTCTGGAAACGTGTCACAAGATCATCCTGTAATTACATTTAAATAGAAGCAGCACCCTGTGCTGAATGAGCACGCTTCGATTCCCTACAAGTGCCTTGACAAATGGGTGCCATCTTTACCATAAGATGTCCAAAAAGAGAAACGAAATCCATTCAGAACGTTTTCAGAAGCGTTTGTTGTACATGCCAGTTGTGTTATATGCCTGAACTTAAAGCAGTGTAACATTCTTTACTCACCCTCATGCTGCTCCAAACCTGTATGACTTTCTTCCATGGAACACTATATATATATATATGAAAATGTCACTCTTTTCTTTGCAATCAAAGGAGATGGCAAGCTCCAAATTAATATACAAATCACCAGGAAAGTATAAGAAAAGTACCCTATATGTTGACTTACCCTATATGTTGACTTACCCTGTATGTTGACTTACCCTATATGTTGACTTACCCTGTATGTTGACTTACCCTGTATGTTGACTTACCCTATATGTTGACTTAACCTGTATGTTGACTTACCCTATATGTTGACTTACCCTATATGTTGACTTACCCTGTATGTTGACTTACCCTATATGTTGACTTACCCTATATGTTGACTTACCCTATATGTTGACTTACCCTGTATGTTGACTTAACCTGTATGTTGACTTACCCTGTATGTTGACTTACCCTATATGTTGACTTACCCTATATGTTGACTTACCCTGTATGTTGACTTAACCTGTATGTTGACTTAACCTGTATGTTGACTTACCCTATATGTTGACTTACCCTGTATGTTGACTTACCCTATATGTTGACTTACCCTATATGTTGACTTACCCTGTATGTTGACTTAACCTGTATGTTGACTTACCCTATATGTTGACTTACCCTGTATGTTGACTTACCCTATATGTTGACTTACCCTGTATGTTGACTTACCCTGTATGTTGACTTACCCTATATGTTGACTTACCCTGTATGTTGACTTACCCTGTATGTTGACTTACCCTATATGTTGACTTACCCTGTATGTTGACTTACCCTATATGTTGACTTACCCTATATGTTGACTTACCCTGTATGTTGACTTACCCTATATGTTGACTTACCCTGTATGTTGACTTACCCTATATGTTGACTTACCCTGTATGTTGACTTACCCTGTATGTTGACTTACCCTATATGTTGACTTACCCTGTATGTTGACTTACCCTGTATGTTGACTTACCCTATATGTTGACTTACCCTGTATGTTGACTTACCCTGTATGTTGACTTACCCTATATGTTGACTTACCCTGTATGTTGACTTACCCTATATGTTGACTTACCCTATATGTTGACTTACCCTGTATGTTGACTTACCCTATATGTTGACTTACCCTGTATGTTGACTTACCCTGTATGTTGACTTACCCTATATGTTGACTTACCCTGTATGTTGACTTACCCTGTATGTTGACTTACCCTATATGTTGACTTACCCTGTATGTTGACTTACCCTGTATGTTGACTTACCCTGTATGTTGACTTACCCTGTATGTTGACTTACCCTATATGTTGACTTACCCTGTATGTTGACTTACCCTGTATGTTGACTTACCCTATATGTTGACTTACCCTATATGTTGACTTACCCTATATGTTGCTATATTCCATGTCTTCTGAAGTCACGTGGACCCCAATTTAACTCGTTATTCCTTTAAAATCGTTCCTTTCACCGAAGCTCTGAACTACAGAAGTCACATGGACTACAAAAATGGCGCGTTGACGCCAAATGCGATTGGTTCTCTCATGTCACATGACCAAACAGCATTGACGCCAACAGAGCTACATTGGAGGCGAAGACTTCACGAAAAGCCCAAATAAAAAAAAAGCTATTTTGTGGCTTAAATGGTGCTTTAAGGGTACTTTTATGCAGTGAGACACTTACAATGGAAGTCAATGGTATCATTCTGTAAACATTAAAATACTGCTTCAAAATATAGAAACTAGGGGATCCTGGGTAGCTCAGCGAGTATTGACGCTGACTATCACACCTGGAGTCACGAGTTTGAATCCAGGGCGTGCTGAGAGGTCTCCTTAGCAACCAAATTGTCCTGGTTGCTAGGGAGTGTAGAGTCACATGGGGTAACCTCCTCGTTGTCGTGATTAGTGGTTCTAGCTCTCGGTGGGACACGTGGTGAGATGTGCGTGGATGCTGTGGTGGATGGCGTGAGGACGTGCTACGTCTCCACGGTAACACGCTCAGCAAGTCACATGATAAGATGCATGGATTGACGGGCTCAGATGCGGAGGCAACTGAGATTCGTCCTCCGCCACCCGGATTGAGGCGAGTCACTACGCCACCACGAGGACTCGAGTGTATAACCATCAGGTAATTATACTGTATTTAATTCTGCAATCAGAACTGTAAAATATTTGCACATCATTCAATGTAGTTAGCTACTTTTTGTTGGTAACTTGTAATGTAGCGAATTACTTTTAAAAGTGTAGTTTGAGTAACTTTAGTAGCTTCCCCAACACAGCTTTTGTAAAACTTTTATTCTATTACTTTTGAGTTTTGTACCTTGACAGCCCTCGTTCACTTTTTATTAAATGCAAAAAATCAGCGTTTGTGCTCCACGAAAGATAGGAAGTCATACTGGTTTGGAACCACAGAAGGGTGTGTAAACGATGACAGAATTTTAATTTTGTTTGAACCTTTCCTGTAACCGCGAGCTAAGCGTGACGCATCAAACCTTTCCTGTTGTTGGTGCAAATTGCATCAATGTCCAGTTTCCTCACCTGTGGATCGCAGGAAATAGAAACGCTGCGATCGATACTGTGAAACGCTTTCAACTCTTTCATGCCATCAGGACTCTTTTTTTGGGAGTTTTGATCTCTTTTTAAGAGGAAGTAATCAAGTCAATCGATGAGACGAGCGTCACCTTTCACGACTTGAGTGTGTTAGACTGATTGATATTGACAGCTTTGACTGTCGGCTTGTCGAGTGCAAGAAAGCTGCCTGAAAGAAGTGGTACGCTTTTTAAATGTCACGTCTGCTTGTGTGATGTGAGAGCCAGTGGAGCGTTCTTAAAGCTCCTTGTGTGGGATTACACCTTTAAAATCCCTGCTGGACAAAAAGAGACTCTGAAAAGGTCCCGGTGTGTCGTGAGGTTGTGAGAGGAACGAGCTCTTGGCCTTTAGGAACATGAGCTAGTGGATGTGTGTTTTCATGCTGCAGTTATCTGCGAGTTGGATGTTTGCCCAGAGATCTTAATTGAAATATATGAGTGTTGTATTTTCCTCATTCGTCGTGTGTGTGTTTACTGTTGCTCTCGTGGCAAAAAATGACGTGATCGTAATTTACATTTATAGATCGGCTGCTGCTATTCTTCTCAAAGCATTTGACCGGCATGGACATGCATAGTTGTCTTACTGTTATCAATGCAGGCACTATTTACTCACTCTCATGTCATCCTAGATGTGCACGACTATCTTAATCCATGCCTTCAGAAGTGATGTGATAGGTGTGTGTGAGAAACCAACATGATCACATGTGAAGTCCACATGATGTTTCCGGTAGTTTCGGTACCCTAGGACTCGGCGACTGTATGCCGACACGTTTGCAGTGGTTTCAATGTGTTTACCTTTCCACCTGGCACGATTGGCAACACGTTGCATCAGTTGTGTGGGAGACTAGGGTTCAAAGCGAGACAGTAACCACGTTTGAATAATCAATGAGGAGGAGGTTTCACTTTTCCCTCTAACAAGGGGATAGTGTCTATAAATATATGATTTTCTCTTCATTTTATTATGTTCTGTAATGCTGAAAACATCTTGCATCACTACTAGCTTTTGGCAACCTCTCCTGGACATAAAAGGAGCTCACAGGTGCCCATATGCCGGGCAACACTTACCGCTTTGGCCACTGGGGGGGGGCAGTGTTTCGATATTTCGGCCAACGTATAGCGATTTTGACGAAAGAAAAGTCTATCTACTCTTTCTGATGTCACTGTGAGATCAGGTTGGAGAAACAGATCTATATTTCAGTCCTATTTTTACTGTAAATCTCCAATTTCACTTTTACTTTCACATTCTTTTTTTTGTTTTTGGTCTTAAGTATTGATCTGTTTCTCACCCACACCAATCATATCGTCTCGGAAGAAATGGATTTAATCACTGGAGTCTTACGGATTACTTTTATGCTGCCTTTATGTGCTTTTTGGAGCTTCAAAGTACTTGTCACCATTCACTATTCCTTTAAAGGAATTGTTCCCTCAGAAAGTTTCATTCTGTCATTGTTTACTCTCCTGTGGAACACAGGAGGAGATTTTTGTGCAGAATATTATCCTCAGTCACCATTCACTTTCATTGTTTGGATTAAAAGATGTGATATGAAAGGCAGAATATTAGCCTCATATTCACCAAACATCTCCTTTTGTGTTCAGATATGAAACAGCATGAGGGTGAGTAAATGATGACAGAATTTTCAGTTTGGGCTGAACTATCCCTTAAGATTATTTCTTTATTTTAAAATAATTTAGAAGCAATTTAAACAACATATATTAAGAAAATATTAGTCTTATTGTTGTGTACACATAAACGGGGGGTGTTCACACAGGATGCATAATTGCATTCCATCTTCACTCTTTTTAAATATTTTCTCTACATGTTTGTGCACTAGAGGGATGTCTTCAGCGGTTACATCCTGTTTCCCTTTCTTTTTACTGCCTTGTGACATGTTTTAAATGTTTAGGTGTCGTTTTAATTGGAAATAATTTTTCTTAAAGGGATTTTCAGGGTTCAATACAAGTTAAGCTCCATCATCAGCATTTGTGGCATAATGTTGATTAACACAAAAAGTCATTTCTGCTTTTCCCTCGTTTATTTAAAAAAGCGGTTCTGAGGGTCTGGGTATCTCAGCGAGTATTGACACTGACTGGAGTCACAAGTTTGAATTCAGCGCGTGCTGAGTGACTCCAGCCAGGTCTCCTTAGCAACCAAATTGTCCCGGTTGCTAGGGAGGGTAGAGTCACATGGGGTAACCTCCTCGTGGTCGCTATAATGTGACTCCAGTCAGGTCTCCTTAGCAACCAAATTGGCCCGGTTGCTAGGGAGAGTAGAGTAACATGGGGTAACCTCCTCGTGGTCACTATAATGTGACTCCAGTCAGGTCTCCTTAGCAACCAAATTGGCCCGGTTGCTAGGGAGGGTAGAGTCACATGGGGTAACCTCCTCGTGGTCGCTATAATGTGACTCCAGTCAGGTCTCCTTAGCAACCAAATTGGCCCGGTTGCTAGGGAGGGTAGAGTCACATGGGGTAACCTCCTCGTGGTCATTA
>JAVLUX010000246.1:1585000-1592500 GCA_032164185.1 Moxostoma hubbsi
ACCAATTTGGTTGCTAAGGAGACCTGGCTGGAGTCACATTATAGCGACCACGAGGAGGTTACCCCACGTGACTCTACCCTCCCTAGCAACTGGACCAATTTGGTTGCTAAGGAGACCTGACTGGAGTCACATTATAGCGACCACGAGGAGGTTACCCCATGTGACTCTACCCTCCCTAGCAACTGGACCAATTTGGTTGCTAAGGAGACCTGACGGGAGTCACATTATAGCGACCACGAGGAGGTTACCCCATGTGACTCTACCCTCCCTAGCAACTGGACCAATTTGGTTGCTAAGGAGACCTGACTGGAGTCACTCAGCATGCCCTGAATTCGAACTAGCGAACGCCAAGGGTGGTAGCCAGCGTCTTTACCAATGAGCTACCCAGGCCAAAACATGCGTGTGATCGCGTGTGATCATGAGGAAGGATTACATCAAGATGTATATTGGAACGAAGGTTCAGAATTTCATATAAATATAATAGTCTTCTCCTCTCATGACTCCTTCAAATGCTGCTGGAAGTGGCAATGCCATTTCATTTGTGTATCTGTCGCAGCATATTTGATGTTTTAAGCTGCTGTTGTGCTTCATTAAGGTTTGTATGTGTCATGTTTAAACTGTGCGGTCCCAGTTGCCTCGGCAAACTTGGTTTCCCCGCATGTTGTGGACCACTTCTAGTGCGGTAGATACAGTTCATGGTGTTGGTGTTTTTGCTAAATCTAAGCCACGTAAACTCCCCCAACCATTCCTGTCGGAAACAGTGTGTTCTTGCCTTTTTCGCAACGACCTCTTCTGACTCTCGTCGACAGTGTGATGCCACGAAAGCGAGAAACACGAGTGTAGATGACGTCACCCACGCAGTTGACTAATCACTCACGGACCCAACTCTGGCAGACTCGCTCCCTCCTCGTTTTTCAACATGAAATGTAAAAAAAATATAATCAAATTTGCAGGTCGCACATGTGAAAAAAATCTCAAAATAAAATAAAAATATAGTCGCAAAATGCGACCATTTGTTCGCAGTCTGGAGCCCTGCCTCTCTCCCTGTTGCTGGCGAGCCAGTGATCACCCGTCCACGTGCCAATGCTGGCACACATGCCACAGGTTGCCAACCCCTGGTCTAAAAACTTGACATCATTTTCTGGAATTTTCCAAGCTGCTTAAAGGCACAGTATGTAAACTTCTGACCCGCTGGAATTGTGATTATAGTCAATTAAAAGTGACACAATCGGTCTGTAAGCAATTGTTGGAAAAATGACTCATGTCATGCACAAAGTAGATGTCCCGAACGACTCGCCAAAACTATCATTTATAGTCTCGGGAGTGGTTAAAAAATGTGTTTTAATGACTTCAACTTAAGTGTATGTACATTTCTGACACCAACTGTATCTCAAATGTAGGTAAATCAATTTCATGCTCACTAAATTTCGTGCAACCAAAATGTAGTAAATTCAAAAAGCCATTTTTTTTTTTCTGTGAACCTTTGTGTATTAAGTATTTAATATAAATAATTTCTCCTCATGCATGATAGTCAATGATAAAAGGTCAGTGTGAGGTTGGAGCGTTTATTCAATTGCATTGTCATTTCACAAAAGGACTTTGAATTTATTTACTCTCTTAAACCCATTTCTATCTCACTCTCTGACGATATTAATCTCTCTCTCATCCATTCATCAAACCTTGTGCTCTCTGTCCTTATTCTCCTCCTCTCTAAACTGCCCTGATCATGTGGCTTCATTAGGGCTGACGGATGGCCTTCGCTCCATTGATCCGGCTGCTGTTGTAGTGTCATCTATCCAACTCTGAAGTCACAGAAAGACATCTCAGAATTAGTTGGTGTTCGTGTGCAGCTTCCAAGTAGAAAACTCATATTACGATGAAGCACTTGAAGGCAGAATAAATGTCCAAGCACGGTGCTAAAATTGTCTATCGTACAAAAGTAAATAAAAATGTCCATAAAGAGGTCATTCTACCAAAATGGAAAGTTCTGTTACTTTTTCACCCTCATGTTGTTCCAAATGACTTAACATCATCCGTGGAACATAAAGGAGAGGTTTTTGGTTAATGAGGGCAAACTGGCATTACAGCCGTGACAGCTGTGAAAGTGGCACTAACCTGTACATGATGAGGGAAATGCTTCTAAAACTCTTTGACTTCTGATACGTTGCTCTGATATATACATTAAGGTTTCGTAATTGATTGAGTAAAGATTAAAATTGCTAAATATTCTTGCATGATTATTAAACCTTAAAAGGCTGCGTTTTAAAATCTATTATGTTCAGTGCTTCAGTCAGTGCTGTGTGAGCAAGTGGCGCCCTCTAGCGGTCTGCACGGCATTATCCATTATCCATTCAGTGTTTCTGAAATTAATATTCTTTACGCAACGTAACACTGTTCGCTTTTTACACTGCACGCAATTGAATGGAACTGGCATGAAACGAAAGTGACCCCACCATTCACACACACACACACACACACACACACACACACACATACACACACACACACACACACACAAATACACACACGTAGTCACAGTGACATCACCGTATAACAGCCCAACGTGAGTGTCAGTGCTGTGTGAGCAAGCGGCGCCCTCTAGCGGTCTGGACAGCATCCATTATCCATTCAGTATTTCCCTTATATCCATTTAACAGCGCCGCAGTTGAGATTTCACATGGTTAATTTTATTTAAAAAAAATGTCTCCCGTTTTGTCCCTAATTTGGAATGCCAAATACCCAATGCGCTCTAAGTCCTCGTGGTGGCGTAGTGACTCGCCTCAATCCGGGTGGCGTAGGATGAATCTCAGTTGCCTCCGCATCTGAGACCGTCAATCTGTGCATCTTATCACGTGACTTGTTGAGTGCATTACCATGGATGCTACTCTGCGCGATCCACGCACAACTTACCACACGCCCTTTTGAGAGCGAGAACCACATTATAGTGACCACGAGGAGGTTACCCCATGTGACTCTACCCTCCCTAGCAACCGGGCCAATTTGGTTGCTAAGGAGACCTGACTGGAGTCACATTATAGCGACCACGTGGAGGTTACCCCATGTGACTCTACCCTCCCTAGCAACCGGGCCAATTTGGTTGCTAAGGAGACCTGACTGGAGTCACATTATAGCGACCACGTGGAGGTTACCCCATGTGACTCTACCCTCCCTAGCAACCGGGCCAATTTGGTTGCTAAGGAGACCTGGCTGGAGTCACTCAGCACGCCCCGGATTCAAACTCACGACTCCAGGTGTGCTAGTCAGCGTCAATACTCGCTAAGCAACCCAGGGCCCCAATAGTAATCTATTTCTATAATAAAATCGTGCACGGGACATTGCTATGTGGTCTAAACCGTCAAACTTTTATTTAGTTTTCCGTGTGAATCTGAACTCAGAACAGCTGTATTATGTGCTCCTTATTTTATCATCGTCTTCACGAATACATGAGATCTATTACTTGACTGCAAAAGTGACAGTGCATGGGCTTTATTATTTGGTTGCTAAGGGATTCTGGGTGGTTGTTAGCGCATAGTAAGCTTGCTAGGGTGTTCTGGTTGGTTACCAGGGCACTGTTAGGTGGTTGCTAAGGTTCTCAGAGAGGTTGTTAGTTCATAATATGCATGCTAGGGTATTCTGAGTGGTTGCTAAGTTGTTCCTGGTGGGTAAAGTGCTTACTAGCCTCCCGAGAGCATAGAAAGTGAATCTGGTAGGCTTTAAATATGACACGCCAGCGTACATCAGCGAACTCGCAGCACATCTGTTTCTCTTAGTCTATGCCTCACATGATCCATTCACAACATTTTGCTCTTGCATACATTAAAACTTGCTCGCTTGCCATTTCTGATGCGAGTAAATCATTCTTTTCAGACGTCTGAATGAGTTGTTTGGGAATCACAATGATTTTTAAAATGCATATCCAGCCGCACGTCCTTTGACGTCAACAAGAAAACAACTCTAGCCAAGTCTATTTATTATGCATGGTTATTTCTGTAGTTGCATTTTATTTCCTTTTTCTTTGACACCAAATCTCTTTCCCTCACCCTCCCTTCACGGCCGCTGTAGCTCATTAGCGTCGCTCGATAGGAGGAATAATGAATTGGTTTAATAAGAGTGCCGGGTCGATGTGGTTAATAAAGGTATGACAGACACCCAGGCTGCCAGCGCCGCGTTAACGAGACAGTGATGTCAGCGAGGTCACGCCGATCTGCCCCAGCTCTTCTCAACGTTTCTCACACAACCTGAAGAGGCAAAGACAGACTCATCGAAATGAAGTCTCAATCTCCAGAGGATCCTGACTGGGTCAAGTTTGTGCCATGAGGCACAGACTGTGGAGCTAAGCAATAAAATGGCAATATTGTTTGCACCGGATGCCATGAATGCTGATCATGAGTCTGTGTCAGTATTTCACCGTGACTTTGAATGGGAAGTTGGCTGCCACTCCATGTCATTTGGAACGCTTTCGGATGGAAGAATGACTTGACAAACTGGATCATAAAGCTAGTCACACAGAGTAAAAAGGCCTCATATTTCCTCACGCAACATTCAGGAGCGTAGAAGCTGATATGAGATATTGCACCAAGATGTCTAATCGATTAATAGTGCACTTAGCTGGGGTAATTAACAGCCACACAGAGAGAAGAGGACATACAGTGAGCACCATTCTTTATAAAAGTGCAAACCGAGAGACTATACAATTGTGGAAGCACCTGATTGGAGTTGCGATGAGTAAGGATGCTCGACTAGTCATCTTAACATCAGTACGTGACTTTAGTATTTTTAGCGTTAGTTTTTTAAGCTGTGCATTACAGTGGAAGTTCTGCGGCACCAGTGTCACCGAATGAAAATGCAAAAATAAGTTGTTTTCAAACCGCATTCCCGAACACTCCCCTCATCTGGCATTCATCAAACAAACAAAACGAGTCAATATTGATGTCTTGGGCTGGATGAGAAGCTCAAACAAACAGCAATATTTTCAAAGTGCCACAGAGTCGCAGTCTTGACACGTTGTGAGAAAATCAACCTACAAATGGTTGACGTATAGTTGCTAATGCATATTAAGCTGAGATACACTGCCAACTGTTTTCCGTCTTATTAACGAGTATTTTTGTCTTTGTGAAAATATCCACACATTCTTAAAACAATAAACTTACTTTAGAGGCAAAAATAGATGAGACATTTTGTTGTGTTTGCAGAGAAATCATGTTTCGACACAATTATGTATCGTTTATGCTTATAACAATAAACATGATTTGCATAATGGCGTAAGAAGAAAACAGCTGTTTGCGCTCTATGATAAGGTTCCCTTTTTAACTTTGGTTAATGCGTAATTCATATTTTGTCATTGCTAGTTTATGCTAGTTCATAATGAATTAACTGATGTTAGAAAATACAACTTTTGATTTAAAAAATGTGTTCGTATATGTTGAAATTAACATTTACCAAGATGAATAAATGTTGCATATATATTGTTCATTGTTAGTTCATGATTAACAAATACGATGTTATTGTGAAGTGTTACCAAAAAAAACTTAATTCAAAGGGAAAATACATTTATATTTTTTACCCCATTGGCAAATCTTTTCTTCTTCCTGTTTTAGGAATAAACGCCACTATATGTCTCTGAAAACAAGACTTCATATTTTATGCCATTCTGCTTCCCAAGTAATGTTTTATTGTTTTATAGATGTTTTTACCTGAAAATAAGACACAAATACTCAGTTAGAAAATTTTTTTTTATAATTTTTTTTTATTTTGCTGTGGAAACAATTTCACACCCTAGTTTTGGTATGCCCTTGGGAGGCTAGTAAGCACTTTACCCACCAAGAACAACTTAGCAACCACTCAGAACACACTAGCATGCATATTATGAACTAACAACCTCTCCGAGAACCTTAGCAACCACCTAACCATGCCCTGGTAACCAACCAGAACACCCTAGCAAGCTTACTATGCACTAACAACCAACCAGAATCCCTTAGCAACCAAATAACAACACCCTAGCAACCACCAGAACACAATATAGAAAGCATATTATGCACTGACAACCACTCAGAACCCCTATGCAACTGCATAGCAACACCCTGGCAACCAACCAGAACACACTAGCTTTGGTATGCTCTCGGGAGGCTAGTAAGCACTTTACCCACCAAGAACAACTTAGCAACCACTCAGAACACCCTAGCATGCATATTATGAACTAACAACCTCTCAGAGAACCTTAGCAACCACCTAACAGTGCCCTGGTAACCAACCAGAACACCCTAGCAAGCTTACTATGCACTAACAACCACCCAGAATCCCTTAGCAACCAAATATCAAAGCCCATGCGACCACTTACTACACCATAGTAGAGTATTATGCACTGATAACCACTCAGAACCCCTATGCAACTGCATAGCAACACCCTGGCAATCAACCAGAACACCCAAGCAAGAGTATTACGAACTAAAATGTAAAAGCCCTTCAGAACACTTTAGCAACCACCTAGCAACACCCTTGCAACCACCCAGAGCACCATAGAAAGCATATTATGCACTGACAACCACTCAGAACTCCTATGCAACTGCATAGCAACACCCTGGCAACCAACCAGAACACCCTAGCTTTGGTATGCTCTCGGGAGGCTAGTAAGCACTTTACCCACCAAGAAAAACTTAGCAACCACTCAGAACACGCTAGCATGCATATTATGAACTAACAACCTCATTTCCAAGTTGAACATCTTTCGTGACAAAGCAATTAAACAACTCATAATCTCAGAAACGCTTATAAGAGAGCAAGACGCAATGGCCAAAGACCTCCACCAACTGTAAGGGGCTGTTCACACCGAACGCTTTTGCAAGCATCCATTTGTTTTTCTATGTAAAGGCGTATTTGTATTAAACTGTATTTGTTGCGCTGTGTCTCGCCTTTATTAGCGCAAGAATGTGATCGATCTGAAGTCATCGTATTACAATGAGGATAAAAATATGAATTGAAATCATATGCGTTTCTGGACTTTTGCCGATAACCGATCGTTCCAGAAATCTGTTAACGGTGCCGATTAATCGGTAAAACCGATATATATCGGCCGAACTCTACAATTTGATACAATATTATGTTTTTAACGATTTTCTTGATGTAATTATATCTTGTTGTTACTATTAATGTGTAAATGTGTTAACATTTGTTGTAGCATATTATAATATTTAAGTTTCCCTCTGTCTCTCTCGCAGTCTCTCTCGTGTTTCTTTCTCTCTACCGTTGAACTCTCCGAGTCTTTGTCGTCGTCTGATAACGCAGAAACTCATTACAGTCTGTCATGTGGCCTTCGGGGGTTTGTGGTGGGCTGAAGTGACCAGCTAATCTCTCAGGCCAAAAACTTCATCAAAGCCGCCGCGTCCCCTGTGATCCGTGTGTCCCATCGTCCCTGTCCACTTTCAAACCCGCTCATCCCTGAGAGGTTCCTTAACGTCATCCTGGCACCCTCTGTCTGTCTCAAACTCCCTCAAATATCACTGG
>JAVLUX010000246.1:1597500-1622500 GCA_032164185.1 Moxostoma hubbsi
TTTTTAGTTATAGATAAACATAAATGACGATGAAAGACAAAATATTAAAAGTCGTGGATCGGGGGGGTCTGGGTATCTGAGCGAGGAGTGACGCTAACTGTCACACCTGGAGTCGTGAGTTTGAATCCAGGGCGTGCTGAGTGACTCCAGCCAGGTCTCCATAGCAACCAAATTGGCCCGGTTGCTAGGGAGGGTAGAGTCACATGGGGTAACCTCCTCATGGTCGCTATAATGTGACTCCAGTCAGGTCTCCTTAGCAACCAAATTGGCCCGGTTGCTAGGGAGGGTAGAGTCACATGGGGTAACCTCCTCGTGGTCGCTATAATGTGACTCCAGTCATGTCTCCTTAGCAACCAAATTGGCCCGGTTGCTAGGCAAGGTAGAGTCACATGGGGTAACCTCCTCGTGGTCACTATGTGACTCCAGTCAGGTTTCCTTAGCAACCAAATTGGCCCGGTTGCTAGGTAGGGTAGAGTCACATGGGGTAACCTCCTTGTGGTCGCTATAATGTGACTCCAGCCAGGTCTCCTTAGCAACCAAATTGGCCCGGTTGCTAGGGAGGGTAGAGTCACATGGGGTAACCTCCTCGTGGTCGCTATAATGTGACTCCAGTCAGGTCTCCTTACCAACCAAACTAGCCCGGTTGCTAGGGAGGGTAGAGTCACATGGGGTAACCTCCTCGTGGTCACTATGTGACTCCAGTCAGGTCTCCTAAGCAACGAAATTGGCGCGGTTGCTAGGGAGGGTAGAGTCACATGGGGTAACCTCCTCGTGGTCGCTATAATGTGACTCCAGTCAGGTCTCCTTACCAACCAAACTAGCCCGGTTGCTAGGGAGGGTAGAGTCACATGGGGTAACCTCCTCGTGGTCACTATAATGGGACTCCAGCCAGGTCTCCTAAGCAACGAAATTGGCGCGGTTGCTAGGGAGGGTAGAGTCACATGGGGTAACCTCCTCGTGGTCGCTATAATGTGACTCCAGTCAGGTCTCCTTAGCAACCAAATTGGCCCGGTTGCTAGGGAGGGTAGAGTCACATGGGGTAACCTCCTCATGGTCGCTATAATGTGACTCCAGTCAGGTCTCCTTAGCAACCAAATTGGCCCGGTTGCTAGGGAGTGTCACATGGGGTGACCTCCTTGTGGTCGCTATAATGTGACTCCAGTCAGGTCTCCTTACCAACCAAACTAGCCCGGTTGCTAGGGAGGGTAGAGTCACATGGGGTAACTTCCTTGTGTCGCTATAATGTGACTCCAGTCAGGTCTCCTTAGCTACCAAATTGGCCCGGTTGCTAGGGAGGGTAGAGTCACATGGGGTAACCTCCTCATGGTCGCTATAATGTGACTCCAGTCAGGTCTCCTTAGCAACCAAATTGGCCCGGTTGCTAGGGAGGGTAGAGTCACATGGGGTAACCTCCTCGTGGTCGCTATAATGTGACTCCAGTCATGTCTCCTTAGCAACCAAATTGGCCCGGTTGCTAGGCAAGGTAGAGTCACATGGGGTAACCTCCTCGTGGTCACTATGTGACTCCAGTCAGGTTTCCTTAGCAACCAAATTGGCCCGGTTGCTAGGTAGGGTAGAGTCACATGGGGTAACCTCCTTGTGGTCGCTATAATGTGACTCCAGCCAGGTCTCCTTAGCAACCAAATTGGCCCGGTTGCTAGGGAGGGTAGAGTCACATGGGGTAACCTCCTCGTGGTCGCTATAATGTGACTCCAGTCAGGTCTCCTTACCAACCAAACTAGCCCGGTTGCTAGGGAGGGTAGAGTCACATGGGGTAACCTCCTCGTGGTCACTATGTGACTCCAGTCAGGTCTCCTAAGCAATGAAATTGGCGCGGTTGCTAGGGAGGGTAGAGTCACATGGGGTAACCTCCTCGTGGTCGCTATAATGTGACTCCAGTCAGGTCTCCTTACCAACCAAACTAGCCCGGTTGCTAGGGAGGGTAGAGTCACATGGGGTAACCTCCTCGTGGTCACTATAATGGGACTCCAGCCAGGTCTCCTAAGCAACGAAATTGGCGCGGTTGCTAGGGAGGGTAGAGTCACATGGGGTAACCTCCTCGTGGTCGCTATAATGTGACTCCAGTCAGGTCTCCTTAGCAACCAAATTGGCCCGGTTGCTAGGGAGGGTAGAGTCACATGGGGTAACCTCCTCATGGTCGCTATAATGTGACTCCAGTCAGGTCTCCTTAGCAACCAAATTGGCCCGGTTGCTAGGGAGGGTAGAGTCACATGGGGTGACCTCCTTGTGGTCGCTATAATGTGACTCCAGTCAGGTCTCCTTACCAACCAAACTAGCCCGGTTGCTAGGGAGGGTAGAGTCACATGGGGTAACTTCCTTGTGTCGCTATAATGTGACTCCAGTCAGGTCTCCTTAGCTACCAAATTGGCCCGGTTGCTAGGGAGGGTAGAGTCACATGGGGTAACCTCCTCGTGGTCGCTATAATGTGACTCCAGTCAGGTCTCCTTAGCAACCAAATTGGCACGGTTGCTAGGGAGGGTAGAGTCACATGGGGTGACCTCCTTGTGGTCGCTATAATGTGACTCCAGTCAGGTCTCCTTACCAACCAAACTAGCCCGGTTGCTAGGGAGGGTAGAGTCACATGGGGTAACTTCCTTGTGTCGCTATAATGTGACTCCAGTCAGGTCTCCTTAGCTACCAAATTGGCCTGGTTGCTAGGGAGGGTAGAGTCACATGGGGTAACCTCCTCGTGGTCACTATAATGTGGTTCTCGCTCTCGGTGGGGCGTGTGGTGAGTTGTGTGTGGATGCCGCGAAGAATAGCGTGAAGCCTCCACATGTGCTACGTCTCCATGGTAACGTGCTCAACAAGTCACGTGATAAGATGCGTGGATTGATGGTCTCAGACGTGAAGGCAACTGAGAGTCGTCCTCCGCCACTCGGATTGAGGCAAGTCACTACGCCATCACGAGGACTTAGAGCGCTTTGGGAATTGGGCGTTCCAAAATTGGGAGAAAAGTGGGCGTTACTCGTCATACTTCATTGTTTCGTTGTGGTGTTGGGATTTTAAGGACACTGTCCCTGATTTCATGACGACATGCATCAAACTGAAAAAATTATGTTTGTAATCTTGTTAAAATGGATTTCATAAAGTGGTAAAAAAAAAAAAAAGTATCTTTTATAGTTTAGTAACAGCAGCCCTAGTCCCAACACACTTAGATTAAGTAAAAATTAAATGCATGCATTTTTGAGTAATATGAACACAAGATGATTCAGTAACTGACTTCTTAAAAGTCTTATAGCTTCAAAACAAACTTTCCTTTTTGTCTTCATTTTTAAGGCCCTGTAGGATGTGGTTAAATCGCAGATACGAGGCTCTCAATGTGGCTCCATGTGAACATTTACACATTTTTAATGGTCAAAAACCAAATGTGGGTCACATGGTGTGAAGCTACTTTTTCTTATCCAAAAAAACAAAGGTCTGAAGTGCAAATAATTTGGAAACTAGAAACGTGCCTTAATTATTTACATGAAAACAACAATGTTGAAATTTTGATTTTCACTACTTAAATGTAATCGTAAATGCTTGCAGAAAGCGGGCAAAGATGCCTACTGTCTTTTCTCCAGCGTACTTTGTGTTTATTCCCATAACATGAGAGTAACTATAATAGAAATCTTGCTTTTGTTTTTATGGCTTCCTTTGTTAGGAACACGCTCATCTGTTGTTCTGCAGAAATATGATGTGCGGTCCTGCGGCGAGATGATTGCAGCTTCAAATGGCGTTTATGAAGTCGGTTCTGTCGTGCAGCGGGTCACACCAGCTGTGGGCATCATTTTGTGCTCATTTCGAGGTTAAATGCGAGTGGACTGCTGTTCACGGGTCTTTGTAAAGTCATTATGTTGGTGTGAGGAATGGCGTCCTTTAGAGCAGCTTCACGCGGACTCATCAAGCCTCTTGTTTGTGCGCTGTTGTGCCTCTTTAACAGCCGCTCTGAGAGTCTGTGAGCGGCAGAATGATGCTGATTGTTTCTATTGAGCGGGACGTGTTCAGATAAAGAGGTGTAGATTACCATGTGTGCAATGCTCGTGTGAGCTCTGATGATAGACAGGATGTGTGATTGTGATGTAGCAGTAACGGATGCATTTCCACCTCAGAGGTTATGTGTGTATTTTTTTCAGTGTTTAAATATCTCTCGTATCCCACGTTTATGTGCAGAGTATTTTATATGTAAACCATTTGTTGGTTGTTATCACCTAAAAGTGTAACATTGTGTCTCTGTTGCTCTATCGCACCAGCCCTGCATTGTTACTAAACGTTACATTCATTGATCTTGTAAGTGTGTTTATATGCATTGCAACATTGTAACATTTGGATTTCTGAACTCCACTAACTCCACTTGAATTATCACCAGGGTAACATTATCTAGCTGATTTACATAATAAAGGTTTTTGTTGAAATTTATAGTCTTAGTCACCAAAAAGAATATGTTGAGAAACTTGACATTTAATAAAAAACATAAATATTATTCCTGGCACATAAAGATGCTTCTAAATATTATTTATGCATTTTTTATAAAATATTTTAATGGTGGGGCCAGTGAAAATATTGGCAGGGCAAGTAAACATTTGAACTTAAAAGAACAAGCAAACTGAACATACCTAAAGGACATTGCCTCAACCAATGGTGTGCATTTGGGGGCGGGAATATCTGTTTGTTCAACCAATGATGTGCATTTGGGGGCGGGACTATCTGTTTTTCAACCAATGGTGTGCATTTGAGGCCGGGACTATCTGTTTGTTCAACCAATGGTGTGCATTTGAGGGCGGGACTATGTGTTTGTTCAACCAATGGTGTGCATTTGGGGGCGGGACTATCTGTTTGTTCAACCAATGGTGTGCATTTGGGGCCGGGACTATCTGTTTGTTCAACCAATGGTGTGCATTTGGGGGCGGGACTATCTGTTTGTTCAACCAATGGTGTGCATTTGGGGGCGGGACTATCTGTTTGTTCAACCAATGGTGTGCATTTGGGGGCGGGACTTTCTGTTTGTTCAACCATTGGTGTGCATTTGGGGGCGGGACTATCTGGTTGTTCAACCAATGGCGTGCATTTGGGGGCGGGACTATCTGTTTGTTCAACCAATGAAAGCTGGGGGAAGGTTTCTGGAATCTGTTTGAAAACAGTGATTATTTTTCCGTTTGGTGACACTAGCCACACATAAATGACACACTTAAGCTTTAATGTAGAAGGGTTTCACTTAATTTACATTATTTAATGTATACATTAGTAGTTAGTTACATTACCCTGCCATAATTTAATTATTAAATATTTTTTTGTATTTTCTCCCCTATTCCCAATGAACTCTTAAGTCCTCGTGGTGGCGTAGTGACTCGTCTCAATTTGGGTGGCGGAGGACGAATCTCAGTTGCCTCCACGGACCATCAATCTGTGCATGAATCAATATTTAAGTACTTTTTTAACCTTTAAATCTTCACTTTCACTTTCACATACGACTCCAGTGGTTTAATCCATGTCTTCAGAAGTGATATGATAGGTGTGGGTGAGAAACAGTCATATGTGAAAGTGAAAATGGAGATTTATGGTTAAAAAAGCACTTAAATCAATCTGTCATATCACTTCTGAAGACATGGATTAAACCACTGGAGTCATAATATGTGAAAGTGAAAGTGGAGATTTATGGTAAAATAAGACTTAAATATTGATCTGTTTCTCACCCACACCTATCATATCACTTCAGAAGACATGGATTAAACCACTGGAGTCATATGTGAAAGTGAAAGTGGAGATTTATGGTTAAAAAGCACTTAAATATTGATCTGTTTCTCACCCTCTTCTATCATATCTCTTCTGAAGACATGGATTAAACCACTGGAGTCATATGTGAAAGTGAAAGTGGAGATTTATGGTTAAAAAAGCACTTAAATCAATCTGTCATATCACTTCTGAAGACATGGATTAAACCACTGGAGTCATAATATGTGAAAGTGAAAGTGGAGATTTATGGTAAAATAAGACTTAAATATTGATCTGTTTCTCACCCACACCTATCATATCACTTCAGAAGACATGGATTAAACCACTGGAGTCATATGTGAAAGTGAAAGTGGAGATTTATGGTTAAAAAGCACTTAAATATTGATCTGTTTCTCACCCTCTTCTATCATATCTCTTCTGAAGACATGGATTAAACCACTGGAGTCGTATGTGAAAGTGAAAGTGGAGATTTATGGTTAAAAAAGGACTTAAATATTGATCTGTTTCTCACCCACACTCATCATATGACTTCTAAAGACATGGATTAAACCACTGGTGTCATATGTAAAAGTTAAAGTGGAGATTTATGGTTAAATAAGACTTAAATATTGATCTGTTTCTCACACACACCTATCATATCACTTCTGAAGACATGGATAAAACCACTGGAGTCGAATGTGAAAGTGAAAATGGAGATTTATGTTAAAATAAGACTTCAACATTGATCTGTTTCTCACCCACACCTATCATATCACTTCAGAAGACATGGATTAAACCACTGGAGTCATATGTGAAAGTGAAAGTGGAGATTTATGGTTAAAAAGCACTTAAATATTGATCTGTTTCTCACCCTCTTCTATCATATCTCTTCTGAAGACATGGATTAAACCACTGGAGTCATATGTGAAAGTGAAAGTGGAGATTTATGGTTAAAAAAGCACTTAAATCAATCTGTCATATCACTTCTGAAGACATGGATTAAACCACTGGAGTCATAATATGTGAAAGTGAAAGTGGAGATTTATGGTAAAATAAGACTTAAATATTGATCTGTTTCTCACCCACACCTATCATATCACTTCAGAAGACATGGATTAAACCACTGGAGTCATATGTGAAAGTGAAAGTGGAGATTTATGGTTAAAAAGCACTTAAATATTGATCTGTTTCTCACCCTCTTCTATCATATCTCTTCTGAAGACATGGATTAAACCACTGGAGTCGTATGTGAAAGTGAAAGTGGAGATTTATGGTTAAAAAAGGACTTAAATATTGATCTGTTTCTCACCCACACTCATCATATGACTTCTAAAGACATGGATTAAACCACTGGTGTCATATGTAAAAGTTAAAGTGGAGATTTATGGTTAAATAAGACTTAAATATTTATATGTTTCTCACACACACCTATCATATCACTTCTGAAGACATGGATAAAACCACTGGAGTCGAATGTGAAAGTGAAAATGGAGATTTATGTTAAAATAAGACTTCAACATTGATCTGTTTCTCACCCACACCTATCATATCTCTTCTGAAGACATGGATTAAACCACTGGAGTTGTCTGGAGTACTTTTATGCTGCCTTTATGTGCTTTTTGGGGCGTTAAAATGTTGGCACCCATTCACTTGCATTGTATGGACCTACAGAGCTGAGATATTCTTCTAAAAACACATCTGGGGTGGCATGAATGATGAGAGAATTTTCATTTTGGGGTGAACTACCCCTTTAACTATCACCATAATGTGTAATGAGACATTTTTGTCTGCAAGCACTTTTAATGTGGAGTTCAAAGCAGCGTTATGATATGATTCATGATTGCTGTGGCAAAGTGGATAACCCCAGTCTGCCAACAGATTCATATGGTCGAAGTTGAGAGTTTATCAGAGTTAATTCCCATTGCAATGTATATGTAAGCAGTGGTGGACTAGTTCTTTCAAATGCATTGCAATGACAAGAAACGAAGCATATTTAGAGACCGATTTGAGCTCTTTAAAAATCTGCGATTAACTATGAAAAGTTATGCGATTAAAAATGTGATCGACTGACAGCGTGTTATAAGTGCCATTGATGCTTTTAAACACATTTGTAGATCCACAACACGAGACTTTAGATTATAAATGCCTCGGTGGTGCCGAGTTGTGAAATCGTGGGTCTAGACGGTAAGAGAGTTGTTGACAAGCTTTTACTGGGTGTAAACATAGATAACACTTAGTGTTACAGTGCTGTTTACAGTCTGACAGGATGAAGTGCAAGTGGTGCTGCTTCTCTGGGAATGGATTTACTTTAAATGAGGGTCATTGACTCTCCCTTCGGGCGGTTTGTGGCACATTAAACTCATTTAATGTGAACTGATAAAGCTAATATATTGATGAAGCTGTCAGGCTCCGCGGTGCTCTTAATTGAACTGGAGAAATGTCTTCGTTTTTGATTTCCTGGGTGTTTTTGGTGAAGATAAGCCAGTGGATTTTCCCCCAAAGCTAGTGAACAGCCTTGCTGTCTACTGTCTGCAAAGGTAGCTACCTTTTAAGGGAGCATCCTAACTGAAATGGGACCTCTTAGGTGATCTTATTGGCAGAGAAACACACCACATGCATACAACCAACAGCATCTCTTTCTGCAGTGCGCTAAGTTTTGTTATTGATGTAAATATTAAGCAGTGAACCGCTGTATAATGGCGCTAGGCTCCGGAAACTTGTTGATAAATGTGTGAAATATTGAATGGCCCTTCCTGCTCCATTTTACCCAATAACTATCAGCCCTACATTTATCTTCCTGTGCTATGGCTGCCAGTGTTTCCCATTGCGATCGCATTACGAGACGGAAACCGCTTGTATTTGCAATTCATCCGGGCCAGGCGACGAGCGATTGATTTTTGAGTGGCGCAGCAGATGTTGAGTGACATTCATTCTCGACTGTGTATCGTATGAAAAGGTCATAAATATGAGGAATTGACAGGTAAAGGTCACCGCTGGACGACGCTGCCGTGGGGTTCAAGTGTTATTAAAGTGCAGCAGCCTGTGTGGGCAACGTCAGAGCGGTGGCAAGGCAGAAGGAAGGCGCTTTTCAGAATAACGCATTTGATTGAACGCAACTCTTTTTTTTCTGTCTTTCACGACTGTTGCTTTTGTCATGTTGGACAATCTAAGAATCTAAGACGGACTTTGCAACATCAACGACGGCATAAATGTATATATATATATGTATATAAAGTGTCTATAGTATCAGCTCGTTAGAGTCATTCATACGGGAATCGGGCTACACTGGTCATGTTGTATGTTTCAAAAGAATCAGCTCATTAGAGTCATTCATACGGGAATCGGACTACACTGGTCATGTTGTATGTTTCACAAGAATCAGCTCATTAGAGTCATTCATACGGGAATCAGACTACACTGGTCATGTTGTATGTTTCAAAAGAATCAGCTCATTAGAGTCATTCATACGGGAATCGGACTACACTGGTCATGTTGTATGTTTCACAAGAATCAGCTCATTAGAGTCATTCATACGGGAATCAGACTACACTGGTCATGTTGTATGTTTCAAAAGAATCAGCTCATTAGAGTCATTCATTCAGGAATCGGGCTACACTGGTCATGTTGTATGTTTCAAAAGAATCAGCTCATTAGAGTCATTCATTCAGGAATCGGGCTACACTGGTCATGTTGTATGTTTCAAAAGAATCAGCTCATTAGAGTCATTCATTCAGGAATCGGGCTACACTGGTCATGTTGTATGTTTCAAAAGAATCAGCTCATTAGAGTCATTCATTCAGGAATCGGGCTACACTGGTCATGTTGTATGTTTCACAAGAATCAGCTCATTAGAGTCATTCATACGGGAATCGGACTACACTGGTCATGTTGTATGTTTCAAAAGAATCAGCTCATTAGAGTCATTCATTCAGGAATCGGGCTACACTGGTCATGTTGTATGTTTCACAAGAATCAGCTCATTAGAGTCATTCATTCAGGAATCGGGCTACACTGGTCATGTTGTATGTTTCAAAAGAATCAGCTCATTAGAGTCATTCATTCAGGAATCGGGCTACACTGGTCATGTTGTATGTTTCACAAGAATCAGCTCATTAGAGTCATTCATACGGGAATCGGACTACACTGGTCATGTTGTATGTTTCACAAGAATCAGCTCATTAGAGTCATTCATACGGGAATCGGACTACACTGGTCATGTTGTATGTTTCAAAAGAATCAGCTCATTAGAGTCATTCATTCAGGAATCGGGCTACACTGGTCATGTTGTATGTTTCACAAGAATCAGCTCATTAGAGTCATTCATTCTGGAATCATACTACACTGGTCATGTTGTATGTTTCAAAAGAATCAGCTCATTAGAGTCATTCATACGGGAATCGGACTACACTGGTCATGTTGTATGTTTCACAAGAATCAGCTCATTAGAGTCATTCATACGGGAATCGGGCTACACTGGTCATGTTGTATGTTTCAAAAGAATCAGCTCATTAGAGTCATTCATTCTGGAATCATACTACACTGGTCATGTTGTATGTTTCAAAAGAATCAGCTCATTAGAGTCATTCATTCTGGAATCATACTACACTGGTCATGTTGTATGTTTCAAAAGAATCAGCTCGTTAGAGTCATTCATACTGGAATCAGACTACACTGGTCATGTTGTATGTTTCAAAAGAATCAGCTCATTAGAGTCATTCATTCTGGAATCATACTACACTGGTCATGTTGTATGTTTCAAAAGAATCAGCTCGTTAGAGTCATTCATACTGGAATCAGACTACACTGGTCATGTTGTATGTTTCAAAAGAATCAGCTCATTAGAGTCATTCATTCTGGAATCGGACTACACTGCTCATGTTGTATGTTTCAAAAGAATCAGCTCATTAGAGTCATTCATTCAGGAATCGGACTACACTGGTCATGTTGTATGTTTCAAAAGAATCAGCTCATTAGAGTCATTCATTCTGGAATCATACTACACTGGTCATGTTGTATGTTTCAAAAGAATCAGCTCATTAGAGTCATTCATACGGGAATCGGGCTACACTGGTCATGTTGTATGTTTCACAAGAATCAGCTCATTAGAGTCATTCATACGGGAATCGGGCTACACTGGTCATGTTGTATGTTTCACAAGAATCAGCTCATTAGAGTCATTCATACGGGAATCAGACTACACTGGTCATGTTGTATGTTTCACAAGAATCAGCTCATTAGAGTCATTCATTCAGGAATCGGGCTACACTGGTCATGTTGTATGTTTCACAAGAATCAGCTCATAAGAGTCATTCATATGGGAATCGGGCTACACTGGTCATGTTGTATGTTTCACAAGAATCAGCTCATTAGAGTCATTCATACGGGAATCGGGCTACACTGGTCATGTTGTATGTTTCACAAGAATCAGCTCATTAGAGTCATTCATACGGGAATCGGACTACACTGGTCATGTTGTATGTTTCACAAGAATCAGCTCATTAGAGTCATTCATACGGGAATCGGACTACACTGGTCATGTTGTATGTTTCACAAGAATCAGCTCATTAGAGTCATTCATACGGGAATCGGGCTACACTGGTCATGTTGTATGTTTCACAAGAATCAGCTCATTAGAGTCATTCATACGGGAATCGGACTACACTGGTCATGTTGTATGTTTCACAAGAATCAGCTCATTAGAGTCATTCATACGGGAATCGGGCTACACTGGTCATGTTGTATGTTTCACAAGAATCAGCTCATTAGAGTCATTCATACGGGAATCGGGCTACACTGGTCATGTTGTATGTTTCACAAGAATCAGCTCATTAGAGTCATTCATACGGGAATCGGGCTACACTGGTCATGTTGTATGTTTCACAAGAATCAGCTCATTAGAGTCATTCATACTGGAATCGGACTACACTGGTCATGTTGTATGTTTCACAAGAATCAGCTCATTAGAGTCATTCATACGGGAATCGGGCTACACTGGTCATGTTGTATGTTTCACAAGAATCAGCTCATTAGAGTCATTCATACGGGAATCGGGCTACACTGGTCATGTTGTATGTTTCACAAGAATCAGCTCATTAGAGTCATTCATACTGGAATCGGACTACACTGGTCATGTTGTATGTTTCACAAGAATCAGCTCATTAGAGTCATTCATACGGGAATCGGACTACACTGGTCATGTTGTATGTTTCACAAGAATCAGCTCATTAGAGTCATTCATACGGGAATCGGGCTACACTGGTCATGTTGTATGTTTCACAAGAATCAGCTCATTAGAGTCATTCATACGGGAATCGGGCTACACTGGTCATGTTGTATGTTTCACAAGAATCAGCTCATTAGAGTCATTCATACGGGAATCGGACTACACTGGTCATGTTGTATGTTTCACAAGAATCAGCTCATTAGAGTCATTCATACGGGAATCGGGCTACACTGGTCATGTTGTATGTTTCAAAAGAATCAGCTCATTAGAGTCATTCATACGGGAATCGGGCTACACTGGTCATGTTGTATGTTTCACAAGAATCAGCTCATTAGAGTCATTCATACTGGAATCGGACTACACTGGTCATGTTGTATGTTTCAAAAGAATCAGCTCATTAGAGTCATTCATACGGGAATCAGACTACACTGGTCATGTTGTATGTTTCAAAAGAATCAGCTCATTAGAGTCATTCATACTGGAATCGGACTACACTGGTCATGTTGTATGTTTCACAAGAATCAGCTCATTAGAGTCATTCATACTGGAATCGGACTACACTGGTCATGTTGTATGTTTCAAAAGAATCAGCTCATTAGAGTCATTCATACTGGAATCGGACTACACTGGTCATGTTGTATGTTTCAAAAGAATCAGCTCATTAGAGTCATTCATTCAGGAATCAGACTACACTGGTCATGTTGTATGTTTCAAAAGAATCAGCTCATAAGAGTCATTCATATGGGAATCATACTACACTGGTCATGTTGTACGTTTCAAAAGAATCAGCTCATTAGAGTCATTCATATGGGAATCAGACTACACTGGTAATGTTGTATGTTTCAAAAGAATCAGCTCATTAGAGTCATTCATTCAGGAATCAGACTACACTGGTCATGTTGTACGTTTCAAAAGAATCAGCTCATTAGAGTCATTCATTCAGGAATCAGACTACACTGGTCATGTTGTACGTTTCAAAAGAATCAGCTCATTAGAGTCATTCATTCAGGAATCAGACTACACTGGTCATGTTGTACGTTTCAAAAGAATCAGCTCATTAGAGTCATTCATTCAGGAATCAGACTACACTGGTCATGTTGTACGTTTCAAAAGAATCAGCTCATTAGAGTCATTCATTCAGGAATCAGACTACACTGGTCATGTTGTATGTTTCACAAGAATCAGCTCATTAGAGTCATTCATACGGGAATCAGACTACACTGGTCATGTTGTACGTTTCAAAAGAATCAGCTCATTAGAGTCATTCATTCTGGAATCATACTACACTGGTCATGTTGTATGTTTCAAAAGAATCAGCTCATAAGAGTCATTCATATGGGAATCGGACTACACTGGTCATGTTGTATGTTTCAAAAGAATCAGCTCATAAGAGTCATTCATATGGGAATCGGACTACACTGGTCATGTTGTATGTTTCAAAAGAATCAGCTCATAAGAGTCATTCATTCTGGAATCATACTACACTGGTCATGTTGTATGTTTCAAAAGAATCAGCTCATAAGAGTCATTCATATGGGAATCGGACTACACTGGTCATGTTGTATGTTTCAAAAGAATCAGCTCATAAGAGTCATTCATACGGGAATCGGACTACACTGGTCATGTTGCATGTTTCAAAAGAATCAGCTCATTAGAGTCATTCATACGGGAATCGGGCTACACTGGTCATGTTGTATGTTTCAGAATGACTTCACTGGATGCACTGCACGTTTTTAGCCATAGATTCAAAAGAATCAGCTCATAAGAGTCATTCATTTGGGATTTGGACTACACTGGACGAGTTGTGTGTTTCGCTCTGTAGATTTCCAAGGACCGGCTTGTAGGAGTCATTTGTGCACTCATCACACTTCGTTTCGCTCTGTAGATTTAAAAGAACCGACTCATATGAGTCAATCGGGAATCTTAAATTTAATCTCACAAATAGGTTCACTTTTACAAGGCCTTGTTCTTTCACTTTAGATTTCTGAGAGTGGATTGTTCCGCAGTCGTACGAGGAGGGCTCAACACTTTTGATTTACAGAAGTTTGTCTCTCCCAGCAGGGCTTGTTATCGTGTCAGTTAGATGCAGGTATCATTAAGTAGGAGCGGATTTCTCCTGCGGGGATCGCCACTCAGCGTCCGCTGAAACCTAATACATGCATGGTCGGAGAGCCGCACTGATTGAACACTTCCTTCATTATATTAAGATATCGAAGGGGAGGACAGCTGAGCTCATAGTTGCACTCTTTGTGGATTGGCAGCCGATTCTGTTCTTACCAGCATTTGTCGGACGTCTATATTACTGTGCTGGGAATTAGAAAGGTTTGCTGACAGAAAGCATTACAGAGCTCGTTTATTAAAAAGTCAGACGGCTTTATTTGAATGGAGTCAGCGGTTGGATTGGGCAGAGTCGGGCCCGTCTGCAATAAAGTGCTTTATTTATCTGTGCTGCCTCATGGTCATGGTCAGATAGGGACGGGTTTGTTATTAGACCGGCTCTGGTTCTAGTCTCGAATGGATTCTAACACTTGCTGCTCACTCTCTTGTAAATTGGAACTGTGTGCTTTTTCGTCTAGTTTAGATTTATTAGTGCCAAAGCGCCTGTTTGCAAAGTTTTCTGGCTCAATTAGATGGGTGAAATTTGTTTTTGTTTTTTCCCCCTGCTTGTCTCCGATTGGACATCTGGACATTAGTGAAGTGTTAACCTGTACATTGAAGTTGAGTCACTTTTTGAACTTCTTTCTTAAAGTTGAAGTGCGTAATTCTTTTGGATGTGGTGGTGGCGTAGTGGGCTAAAGCACGGAACTGGTCATCAGAAGGTTGCTGGTTTGATCCCCACAGTCACCACCATTGTGTCCTTGAGTAAGACACTTAACTCCAGGTTGCTCCGGGGGGATTGTCCCTGTAATAAGTGCACTGTAAGTCACTTTGGATAAAAGCGTCTGCCAAATGCATCAATGTCAATGAAAATATTAAAATTCTTGCATATAGCAAAAATTGCATAATTTGACCAATAGAAGATCTAATCATCATAACTGACCTCTATCTATCTGTTTGTCTGTACAGTATATACAGTATATAGTATTTACACACACACGCACACAGACACACACACCTACTGCCATTCACCTCTAAGTGGTGGTGACGTCAAGCTACCAGTGGATAACGGCAGTGTGATACTGCAGATATTGTTGACTTTTAATGAGAAATTGCTTGTTATTTCCCTCATTTGTAAGTTATTTTGGAAAGAATAGATAGAGAAACAAACAGACAGACAGACAGATCGACGTCTGTCAGTCTGTCTTTGTCTGTTGGTCAGTCTATCATTCTGTAGTTCTGTCTGTCTTTCAGTCTGTCTATCATTCTGTAGTTCTGTCTGTCTGTCTGTCTGTCTGTCTATCATTCTGTAGTTCTGTCTGTCTGTCTGTCTATCATTCTGTAGTTCTGTCTGTCTGTCTGTCTGTCTGTCTATCATTCTGTAGTTCTGTCTGTCTGTCTGTCTGTCTATCATTCTGTAGTTCTGTCTGTCTGTCTGTCTGTCTGTCTGTCTGTCTGTCTATCATTCTGTAGTTCTGTCTGTCTGTCTGTCTGTCTATCATTCTGTAGTTCTGTCTGTCTGTCTGTCTGTCTGTCTGTCTGTCTGTCGGTCGGTCGGTCGGTCGGTCGGTCGGTCGGTCTATCATTCTGTAGTTCTGTCTGTCTGTCGGTCAGTCTATCATTCTGTAGTTCTGTCTGTCTATCGGTCTGTCTATCATTCTGTAATTCTGTCTGTCTGTCGGTCTGTCTATCATTCTGTAGTTCTGTCTGTCTGTCGGTCTGTCTATCATTCTGTAGTTCTGTCTGTCTGTCTATCATTCTGTAGTTCTGTCTGTCTGTCGGTCTGTCTATCATTCTGTAGTTCTGTCTGTCTGTCTGTCGGTCTGTCTATCATTCTGTAGTTCTGTCTGTCTGTCTGTCGGTCTGTCTATCATTCTGTAGTTCTGTCTGTCTGTCTGTCTGTCTGTCTATCATTCTGTAGTTCTGTCTGTCTGTCTGTCTATCATTCTGTAGTTCTGTCTGTCTGTCTGTCTGTCTGTCTATCATTCTGTAGTTCTGTCTGTCTATTGGTCGGTCTATCATTCTGTAGTTCTGTCTGTCTTTCAGTCTGTCTATCATTCTGTAGTTCTGTCTGTCTTTCAGTCTGTCTATCATTCTGTAGTTCTGTCTGTCTTTCAGTCTGTCTATCATTCTGTAGTTCTGTCTGTCTTTCAGTCTGTCTATCATTCTGTAGTTCTGTCTGTCTGTCGGTCTGTCTATCATTCTGTAGTTCTGTCTGTCTGTCTATCATTCTGTAGTTCTGTCTGTCTGTCTGTCTGTCTATCATTCTGTAGTTCTGTCTGTCTTTTGGTCGGTCTATCATTCTGTAGTTCTGTCTGTCTTTCAGTCTGTCTATCATTCTGTAGTTCTGTCTGTCTTTCAGTCTGTCTATCATTCTGTAGTTCTGTCTGTCTTTCAGTCTGTCTATCATTCTGTAGTTCTGTCTGTCTGTCTGTCTGTCTATCATTCTGTAGTTCTGTCTGTCTGTCTGTCTATCATTCTGTAGTTCTGTCTGTCTGTCTCTCTGTCTGTCTGTCATTCTGTAGTTCTGTCTGTCTTTTGGTCGGTCTATCATTCTGTAGTTCTGTCTGTCTTTCAGTCTGTCTATCATTCTGTAGTTCTGTCTGTCTTTCAGTCTGTCTATCATTCTGTAGTTCTGTCTGTCTTTCAGTCTGTCTATCATTCTGTAGTTCTGTCTGTCTTTCAGTCTGTCTATCATTCTGTAGTTCTGTCTGTCTGTCGGTCTGTCTATCATTCTGTAGTTCTGTCTGTCTGTCTGTCTATCATTCTGTAGTTCTGTCTGTCTGTCTCTCTGTCTGTCTGTCATTCTGTAGTTCTGTCTGTCTGTCTCTCTGTCTGTCTGTCTCTCTGTCTGTCTGTCTCTCTGTCTGTCTGTCATTCTGTAGTTCTGTCTGTCTGTCTGTCTGTCTATCATTCTGTAGTTCTGTCTGTCTGTCTCTCTGTCTGTCTGTCATTCTGTAGTTCTGTCTGTCTGTCTGTCTGTCTATCATTCTGTAGTTCTGTCTTTCAGTCTGTCTATCATTCTGTAGTTCTGTCTGTCTGTCTCTCTGTCTGTCTGTCATTCTGTAGTTCTGTCTGTCTTTTGGTCGGTCTATCATTCTGTAGTTCTGTCTGTCTTTCAGTCTGTCTATCATTCTGTAGTTCTGTCTGTCTTTCAGTCTGTCTATCATTCTGTAGTTCTGTCTGTCTGTCGGTCTGTCTATCATTCTGTAGTTCTGTCTGTCTTTTAGTCTGTCTATCATTCTGTAGTTCTGTCTGTCTGTCTGTCTGTCTATCATTCTGTAGTTCTGTCTGTCTGTCTGTTTGTTTCTCTATCTATCAGAAAACGTTTTTTTCCAAAATAACTTACAAATGAGGGAAATAACAAGCAATTTCTCTTACAAAAGTCAACAATATCTGCAGTGTCACACTGTCATGATCCAGTGGTAGCTTGAGTAGCACAGAAGCAAGAGCTGAAGAAAGTGACCCAGATAGAAAGAATCGTTTTTTGATTTGACTTTAATTTTATTCAATTTTTATATTTATTTATTTATTATGTTTTGTTTTATTATTGTTTATTATGTGTATGAATATCTAAACAATTTCGTCACGTAAAATATTGCAATACTTTGACATAACCAATTCAACCCCACACGTGTTTGAAGAACGTCTGGTCCAGACACAGAGCTGATCTCTGCTGGACATCCCGTCTGAGCTGAACACCAGAGAAGTTCTGCCATTTTGGGTGTTGTCTGGCCTCTTTGGCCTCTTAAATTCTCCTGATAGGATTCAGCACGGTGTATTTCACTCCGGTTTCATTGTTATCCATCACTGAGAACTCTGTGACCGTTAATGTTCTGACCTGAAAAACCCTTTTCGTTTGATCCGTACTTGGCAGAAAACTCTGTGACCCTGTGCAGACACAGAAAAAAAAAAGAATAGATTTCTTTGGCAAACCAGCTTTGGAAAATACACGTTTGCTAAAGGTCTGTACAGCCTTTTGTGTTCCTGGAATAAAAGGAAATGAGTGGACTGATTTCACTGGTTGCCAGTTTGCATATTTCCCTCTATTCTACTCCAATGTTGGGGTAAGACGAGGATGTAAGGGGTCACGATGTTGTCCGTGAACTCCAGACGACGTTGAACTGCGTTAATCCTCCTAACCGCGACCCCAAACCCGGACCAGCGCCCCTGAACAATAGCCGACTGCGTCTGGATTGGTGGAAGACTCAAAGCGCTCCTCCTGCAGGTTTTGTCACGGTCTGATGTATGTGTCACGTCTGGAGCGCTGATGGCCTTTATTCTGTCTGACATTGTGAGGTGCTGTTGTCGAGGGGACATGCGGGTGGGTGAATGCTCATGCAAGAAAGAATTTAGAAGGAAGTGAACCGCTCTTCTGGACATTTCCTCCACTGAAAACGAAGCATTTCGAAAACGCTCTCCACTTTGTAAAATTAATAATGTTCAGAAACTAAATCTGATTAGATTGGCTGTTGGTAGATGTGAACATTAACGGAAGCTCCTGACCTGTATCTGCATGATTTTATGCATTGCACTGCTGCCACACGAATGGCTGATTAGATAATCGCATGAAT
The DNA here is from genome assembly GCA_032164185.1 of Moxostoma hubbsi. Lineage (NCBI taxonomy): Eukaryota > Metazoa > Chordata > Actinopteri > Cypriniformes > Catostomidae > Moxostoma > Moxostoma hubbsi. The sequence goes on from JAVLUX010000246.1 coordinate 1,616,110, forward strand.
ACCTTTTTTCCTCTGATTCCTTCGCTCAAGACGATTCGGTTCTATGAACCTATGACGCAATTTTCCGTCATGAAAATGTTTTCGCCATTTTTAATTTTCAAGGCTATTTCGTTCTAGGCCATTTGTTCAGTTTGCCTCATCTAGAGGCGCTCGCGACAAAAAGTCACTCACAGAATTTTGCTACTGTTATCGAATGGCGCTTAAACGAATTTGACGAACAACGTGCAAAAATTATCTTGAGACTGTATCTCCGCAACGCTTTGCGGGATTGGGACTAACCTTGGTACGTGTCATCACCATTAGGCCTTGAGGTTATCTGCGGCGTTTGGGCACACTGCCCCCTACTGGTCAGGAGATATAAGGCTTAACACTTGAACGCTTTCCTGCATGATAACCATCATGCCCAGCTACTTCCTGAGCAGTTACAGAACAGCGCCACATACTGGACAAAAATTCTAAGTAGCTATTTTGTTATTTTTAATGGTTGAAAATGTACCTTTATATATCTTTATATACACTGAATGCAGTCATTCCATAGGCACTGTTGCTTTTACTACTCTGCACTTTTTGTATTGGTCTTGTATTGCAATGCTAAACACAGAAAACACACACAAAAGCAAATCAAGCCTGAACAAATGCAGTCTTTGTGTAAATATGACAGTGATATGAAACAAAGCAGATGTTGTGAATGGCTTTGTGCGTTTAAATACGAGTAGAGTGATGCTTTAGGCAAACTTTCAGTCTTTTTCCTGGGAAAGACGCCCAGCCTCTTGTTACATTAACAATAGAAGCAGATTTGGGAAGTGTAACTCTGTCACTTTGCAGTACATCTCTGCCACATATACCCTTTCATTTATCTGTCCACAAACTCCAGCATCAGCTTTTAATCATCATTTTCTCTATTGGAAATCAGCTGCACTGCTTGTGGCTTTTTAAAGGTAAGAAAAGCAGTTATTAAAGTAAAGTTTATTTAGTAAGTAAGAGTCAGTCAAAGACATTCTTGGAAGGAGTGTTGAATGTAGTTTTATTGACAGGATGTAGATGCTTGCAATCCTGTTGCTTGTTAACATGATGTTGGTTATCTTGGTTATTCAGATGCTGGTTATCTTGGTTATTCAGATGCTGGTTATCTTGATTATTAAGGTGCTGGTTATCTTGGTTATTCAGATGCTGGTTATCTTGGTTATTCAGATGCTGGTTATCTTGATTATTAAGGTGCTGGTTATCTTGGTTATTCAGATGCTGGTTATCTTGGTTATTCAGATGCTGGTTATCTTGGTTATTCAGATGCTGGTTATCTTGGTAATTCAGATGCTGGTTATCTTGATTATTCAGATGCTGGTTATCTTGATTATTAAGGTGCTGGTTATCTTGATTATTAAGGTGCTGGTTATCTTGATTATTCAGATGCTGGTTATCTTGATTATTAAGGTGCTGGTTATCTTGGTTATTCACGTGCTGGTTATCTTGGTTATTCAGATGCTGGTTATCTTGGTTATTCAGATGCTGGTTATCTTGATTATTAAGGTGCTGGTTATCTTGGTTATTCAGATGCTGGTTATCTTGGTTATTCAGATGCTGGTTATCTTGGTAATTCAGATGCTGGTTATCTTGGTTATTCAGATGCTGGTTATCTTGGTTATTCAGATGCTGGTTATCTTGGTTATTCAGATGCTGGTTATCTTGGTAATTCAGATGCTGGTTATCTTGGTTATTCAGATGCTGGTTATCTTGGTTATTCAGATGCTGGTTATCTTGGTTATTCAGATGCTGGTTATCTTGGCTGTTAAGATGCTGGTTATCTTGGTTATTCAGATGCTGGTTATCTTGGTTATTCAGATGCTGGTTATCTTGGCTGTTAAGATGCTGGTTATCTTGGTTGTTAAGATGTTGGTTATCTTGGTTGTTAAGATGCTGGTTATCTTGGTTGTTAAGATGCTGGTTATCTTGGTTATTAAGATGTTGGTTATCTTGGTTTTTCAGATGCTGGTTATCTTGGTTATTCAGATGCTGGTTATCTTGATTATTCAGATGCTGGTTATCTTGGTTATTCGGATGCTGGTTATCTTGGTTTTTCAGATGCTGGTTATCTTGGTTATTCAGATGCTGGTTATCTTGATTATTCAGATGCTGGTTATCTTGGTTATTCGGATGCTGGTTATCTTGGCTGTTAAGATGCTGGTTATCTTGGTTATTCGGATGCTGGTTATCTTGGTTATTCAGATGCTGGTTATCTTGGCTGTTAAGATGCTGGTTATCTTGGTTATTCAGATGCTGGTTATCTTGGTTACTCAGATGCTGGTTATCTTGGTTATTCAGATGCTGGTTATCTTGATTATTAAGGTACCCTTAATAATACCCTTATACCCTTTCATTTATCTGTCCACAAACTCCAGCATCAGCTTTTAATCATCATTTTCTCTATTGGAAATCAGCTGCACTGCTTGTGGCTTTTTAAAGGTAAGAAAAGCAGTTATTAAAGTAAAGTTTATTTAATAAGTAAGAGTCAGTCAAAGACATTCTTGGAAGGAGTGTTGAATGTAGTTTTATTGACAGGATGTAGATGCTTGCAATCCTGTTGCTTGTTAACATGATGTTGGTTATCTTGGTTATTCACGTGCTGGTTATCTTGGTTATTCAGATGCTGGTTATCTTGGTTATTCAGATGCTGGTTATCTTGGTTATTCAGATGCTGGTTATCTTGGTTATTCAGATGCTGGTTATCTTGATTATTAAGGTGCTGGTTATCTTGGTTATTCAGATGCTGGTTATCTTGGTTATTCAGATGCTGGTTATCTTGGTTATTCAGATGCTGGTTATCTTGGTTATTCAGATGCTGGTTATCTTGATTATTAAGGTGCTGGTTATCTTGATTATTAAGGTGCTGGTTATCTTGGTTATTCAGATGCTGGTTATCTTGGTTATTCAGATGCTGGTTATCTTGGTTATTCAGATGCTGGTTATCTTGGTTATTCAGATGCTGGTTATCTTGGTTATTCAGATGCTGGTTATCTTGATTATTCAGATGCTGGTTATCTTGGTTATTCAGATGCTGGTTATCTTGGTAATTCAGATGCTGGTTATCTTGGTTATTCAGATGCTGGTTATCTTGGCTGTTAAGATGCTGGTTATCTTGGTTATTCAGATGCTGGTTATCTTGGTTATTCAGATGCTGGTTATCTTGGTTATTCAGATGCTGGTTATCTTGGTTATTCAGATGCTGGTTATCTTGGTAATTCAGATGCTGGTTATCTTGGTTATTCAGATGCTGGTTATCTTGGTTATTCAGATGCTGGTTATCTTGGCTGTTAAGATGCTGGTTATCTTGGTTATTCAGATGCTGGTTATCTTGATTATTAAGATGCTGGTTATCTTGGTTATTCAGATGCTGGTTATCTTGGTTATTCAGATGCTGGTTATCTTGGTTATTCAGATGCTGGTTATCTTGGTAATTCAGATGCTGGTTATCTTGGTTATTCAGATGCTGGTTATCTTGGCTGTTAAGATGCTGGTTATCTTGGTTATTCAGATGCTGGTTATCTTGGTTATTCAGATGCTGGTTATCTTGGTTATTCAGATGCTGGTTATCTTGGCTGTTAAGATGCTGGTTATCTTGGTTATTCAGATGCTGGTTATCTTGGTTATTCAGATGCTGGTTATCTTGGTTATTCAGATGCTGGTTATCTTGATTATTAAGATGCTGGTTATCTTGGTTATTCAGATGCTGGTTATCTTGGTTATTCAGATGCTGGTTATCTTGGTTATTCAGATGCTGGTTATCTTGGCTGTTAAGATGCTGGTTATCTTGGTTATTCAGATGCTGGTTATCTTGGTTATTCAGATGCTGGTTATCTTGGTTATTCAGATGCTGGTTATCTTGATTATTCAGATGCTGGTTATCTTGGTTATTCAGATGCTGGTTATCTTGGTTATTCAGATGCTGGTTATCTTGATTATTAAGATGCTGGTTATCTTGGTTATTCAGATGCTGGTTATCTTGTTTATTCAGATGCTGGTTATCTTGGTTATTCAGATGCTGGTTATCTTGGCTGTTAAGATGCTGGTTATCTTGGTTATTCAGATGCTGGTTATCTTGGCTGTTAAGATGCTGGTTATCTTGGTTATTCAGATGCTGGTTATCTTGGCTGTTAAGATGCTGGTTATCTTGGCTGTTAAGATGCTGGTTATCTTGGTTATTCAGATGCTGGTTATCTTGGTAATTCAGATGCTGGTTATCTTGGTTATTCAGATGCTGGTTATCTTGGTTATTCAGATGCTGGTTATCTTGGCTGTTAAGATGCTGGTTATCTTGGTTATTCAGATGCTGGTTATCTTGGTTATTCAGATGCTGGTTATCTTGGTTATTCAGATGCTGGTTATCTTGGCTGTTAAGATGCTGGTTATCTTGGTTATTCAGATGCTGGTTATCTTGGTTATTCAGATGCTGGTTATCTTGGCTGTTAAGATGCTGGTTATCTTGGTTGTTAAGATGTTGGTTATCTTGGTTGTTAAGATGCTGGTTATCTTGGTTGTTAAGATGCTGGTTATCTTGGTTATTAAGATGTTGGTTATCTTGGTTATTCAGATGCTGGTTATCTTGGTTTTTCAGATGCTGGTTATCTTGGTTATTCAGATGCTGGTTATCTTGATTATTCAGATGCTGGTTATCTTGGTTATTCGGATGCTGGTTATCTTGGCTGTTAAGATGCTGGTTATCTTGGTTATTCGGATGCTGGTTATCTTGGTTATTCAGATGCTGGTTATCTTGGCTGTTAAGATGCTGGTTATCTTGGTTATTCAGATGCTGGTTATCTTGGTTATTCAGATGCTGGTTATCTTGGTTATTAAGATGCTGGTTATCTTGGTTATTCAGATGCTGGTTATCTTGGTTATTCAGATGCTGGTTATCTTGGTTATTCAGATGCTGGTTATCTTGGTTATTCAGATGCTGGTTATCTTGATTATTAAGATGCTGGTTATCTTGGTTATTCAGATGCTGGTTATCTTGGTTATTAAGATGCTGGTTATCTTGGTTATTCAGATGCTGGTTATCTTGGTTATTAAGATGCTGGTTATCTTGGTTATTCAGATGCTGGTTATCTTGGTTATTAAGATGCTGGTTATCTTGGTTATTAAGATGCTGATTATCTTGGTTATTCAGATGTTGGTTATCTTGGTTATTAAGATGCTGATTATCTTGGTTATTCAGATGCTGGTTATCTTGGTTATTCAGATGCTGGTTATCTTGGTAATTCAGATGCTGGTTATCTTGGTTATTCAGATGCTGGTTATCTTGGCTGTTAAGATGCTGGTTATCTTGGTTATTCAGATGCTGGTTATCTTGGTTATTCGGATGCTGGTAATCTTGGTTATTCGGATGCTGGTTATCTTGGTAATTAAGATGTTTTTCTGACATTGGGTATCTTGGCAAAGTTGTTGTGGTGCCAGTTATCCAGAAGCTCTTTATTTAGGTTGTCCAGATGCTGGTTGACCTGAGGGTGTTTAGTGGATATTCTGTGGTATACTGTTGACTTTTTGTCAGCAGTTTCTGGAGGCTAATGATTTCGTTCAGATAGTGTTTACCAATCTTTCACCTCAGATAACCTGGGCTTCACTGCAGTGGCATGTCAACTCACTACAGCTGCTTCTCCACAGACGAGTGAAAATGAAATGGATTTCTGTAATTGCCATCCCATTAACGAGCTAATTAAACAAGGAGTGTTGCAACCTGAGGCATTATTGAAATGACTCCGTCACAGTTGAGTAAAACCCTTAATGGACAGCAGGTAGAGTGAGGGGTGTTGCCTAAATGAGCTGAACACTTTATGATGCGCTTCACATTTATAGTGCTGATTTCTGTTCAGCCGCAGTCCATTAACCTGACCGCTTTCAGAGGTTGTTATGATAGAGTTATGACACATTACACCGCTGCTTGACATGGTGATTTGTCTTAATATTTTGCCGATGTTGGATACGTCCCTGTCCTCATCAGTGCCTGCTATATCACAACATTTAAGTGTGACTCAACCCAAAACATCCGTACATAATGTGTCTTTGTTGCCTTAATGACGTCACAGTCTTGCAATTATTATACAGCAACAAATCAAGATTAAAAAATTAAAAACTTGAGATTTTAGATTGAAATTGAGACAATTTTTTCAATGTACATTTATCGGTTATTGACAAATAAGGTACACAGAGATTCGATTTTTTTTAGCTTTTTATTTTGTTTAAAACACGTCAAGTCAAGAATTTTATGTTTATGTTTGAAAAACATTTCTAGCCATTTTTGTTCCAGAAAATTGATTTAAAAGGTTTGTATTACAATATTTTCTTTGCACCTTGAATAAACGTGATTGTTCACAATTATTATTTTCCAAACAAACTTTCA
>JAVLUX010000246.1:1627500-1637500 GCA_032164185.1 Moxostoma hubbsi
CATGGATTAATGCGTCGTTGCTTTGGGGAAGCATTTCTCATTTCTCTTGTGATTTTTGATTGCTTTTTTTGGGGGGGGGGGGGGGGGGGGGTCATGGCGCTTGCAACGGTCAAGATCATACCGATAAAACGTAAAGCTTGAATGCACCGCGAGTCACTTTGGATTAAAGCAGCGCTCACTGAACGTTTTTGGGGCAGCTGAACCCCTATGACCCACATTTTTACTCATTTTAAGTCATGCTAACCGTTCAAAATGTGCAATTATAAAATGCAAAACATACAATTATTGATTATACATGATATATAATATTCAAAATATAGCGCTGTTCTTTTATTGTTTTTATTATTGTTATATTTTAATAAACATTTTGTTGTTTTTTTATGATAATTCTACTCTTATTTTATTACTTTTTATTTTTATATTTTATATTTGACATTTTTTAAATTTTCTTTGAAATGTCAATTTTTAATTTGCATGATTTTATTTTATTTTAATCTTTATTTTAGTTGCCAATTAATTTCCCCAAAATTATCTGTTACTTATGAATATATTTAAATGGATGCACCAATGTACAATTTTTTAAATGTTTTAAATGTTTTATACTTTTTTGACCAATTGCTTATATGATGATCACTGATCAAATGAAACGCATTCCTCGTTTTACAAGCTGTTCTTGATGAAGATTCCCTGGGAATTAATAACAAGCCCGTTTGGGTCTTTTTTAGGAAGAATGTTAGTCTCAGTCACCATTCACTTTCATTATAAAAGCGATGTAGTGAGAGTGAATGGTGACCGAAGCTGGCGTTCTGTCTAACATAATTTCTTTTATGAGCGAAAATAAATCATACAGGTTTGAAACAACATGAGAGTGAGTAAATGATGATGAATTTGCGTGAATTTCTCCGTCGATTATATGCTGAAGGCACCTGGTGTGTCGCCATTCTCTCATCCTTATTTTGCCCTCTTAAGAAAAACATTTAAGGCTCTTGGCTTTGGTAATAAAATGAATAGTGCCATCAGGGGCGTTTCATAAGTTGCCGTACTGTCCTGTTTTAAGCTACATTCACCTAGCATGTGATAGGAAGGTTTTTGTTTGGTCATAGCAACTGCGAGAGCGTTTAGCCGCAGTGATGAGTTTGAAAGTCCATTTGACCTTCTCTTAAGTGACAAGAGGTTTGTATGCTAATGATATTTGAAACGCTACATATTAGGCTGACCGAAGTGAGTCTGGCTGTAGATTTAAGGACAACAGGATTTTAATATCTGGTCCATAAAACATAAGTCATTTACAATGGAAGTCAATGGGGCCGATCTGTACACATTACAGCCATAAGACAAAATCAATATGTATGTGAACATGATTTAGTGTGGTTAGTTATATCCATATGTTGCCATGACAATGCAATGTCAACAAAACCTGAAAAGACTGTAAAAAATGACAATTTAATCAACTTTACAGCTCAAATAATTCACAAGTTTTAACAGAAGAATTAATGTAAGTGCTTTTATTAAATTATAAGCGGCACATTTCTGCCTTTAAACCCTCCAAAAATCGTCCCCATTGACTTGCATTGGAAGTGTCTCACTGTAACCTTCATTTTTGCTTTTCTTGTGGGGGTGGGGGGGGGGGGGGGTGTTTGTTCCCCTTTCGTCCCCAATCTAGAACGCCCAATTCCCAATGCGCTCCAAGTCCTCGTGGTGACGTAGTTACTCGCCTCAATCCGGGTGGCGGAGGATGAATCTCAGTTGCCTCCGCGCCTGAGACCGTCAATCCACGCATCTCATCACGTGACTTGTTGAGCTCGTTACCGTGGAGACATAGCACATGTGGAAGCTTCATGCTATTCTACACAGCATCCACGCACGACTCACCACACGCCCCACCGAGAGCGAGAACCACATTATAGCGACCACGAGGAGGTTACCCCACGTGACTCTACCCTCCCTAGCAACCGGGCCAATTTGGTTGCTAAGAAGACCTGACTGGAGTCACATTATAGTCACCACGAGGAGGTTACCCCATGTGACTCTACCCTCCCTAGCAACCGGGACAATTTGGTTGCTAAGGAGACCTGACTGGAGTCACATTATAGCGACCACGAGGAGGTTACCCCATGTGACTCTACCCTCCCTAGCAACCAGGCCAATTTGGTTGCTATGGAGACCTGATTGGAGTCACATTATAGCAACCACGAGGAGGTTACCCCATGTGACTCTACCCTCCCTAGCAACCGGGCCAATTTGGTTGCTAAGGAGACCTGACTGGAGTCACATTATAGCAACCATGAGGAGGTTACCCCATGTGACTCTACCCTCCCTAGCAACTGGGCCAATTTGGTTGCTAAGGAGACCTGACTGGAGTCACATTATAGCGACCACGAGGAGGTTACCCCATGTGACTCTACCCTCCCTAGCAACCGGGCCAATATGGTTGCTAAGGAGACCTGGCTGAAGTCACTCAGCACGCCCTAGATACAAACTCACGACTCCAGGTGTGATAGTCAGCGTCAATCCTCGCGGAGATACACAGGCACCCTTGTAACGTCACTTCCTGGAGGACTGATACCTTAAACCTGTGCATCCTGACTCCCGGAAAGTATTTACAGCCTGCCGATCAGATCAGATCTTGTGTTTTGTGGCAGTAGACCGCAACAGTCTGGTTCGGGAAGTAAAAACTCCATTAATTTTCTCCATTGGGCAATTGATTTTTTTTAACGATAACTGATAAACCTATAAAGACAGTCCTACCGTGACCTATGAGGTTGTTTGTCTATTGTATATAATTCTGTTGAGGTCATTAGTCCAGGTTATTTAAATTAAAGTCATGTTTAATAGCATGGTTCCTGGTTATCATGCTGAAGAGAAACAACCTATCAATCAGAGATTGTGACAAAAAAAAGTGCTCCAAAAGACTTGTGCAGCGACCGCACACTCCCATGATGCATTGCGAATGAACGCTATCGAGTCGCTCTCAAACTACTAAAATGTTCATATATATATTTGCATATTTTGCAATAGTGTCTATGCTTATAAACAGCTACAATAGGTCAATACTTTTTTATTCCATCGCTTTTCATTCGATTACGTCATTTGCATCATAACGTCATTAAAGACGTTAAGTACACGGTCTTGCGCCTTCGTCTTTCTGTCTGATTTTCAAATATGTGGTGATTCACCTCAGAGCTTGTTGGATTGGCTCATGACTGTTGAGGGGGTTACGGGAAAGGAGGCGGCGAGAACCGGCTTGGCAATATATATAATAGTTTAAAAGCAGCTGCCTGCCATTCTCTCTCTCTCGAACTGTCGTCCCCTGCCTCCATTATCCCTCGCACGCCCCCATCAGGCTGATTGGGGACCGGGCGTGCGTTGTTCCAACCCGGCACCGCTCTCCTCCGCTCTACACTGACTTACAGCTCTTTTATGAAATCCCTGTGGAAGTAATTAATGGGAAAATACTTCCGGAACCGTGATGGCTGAAAAAGTGGGCGGATGCAATACACTTCAGACGGTGGTCGTTCTGGACAGATGATTCGGATCGTCGTCTGAAGCTGTGACTATAAGGGGCGATCCAAAGTTTCTCTTACATAAGACACCTTCCGAATAACTAAAGAGTTTCCTCTAAACTGGCTCAGTCCCCGTAAGACATGATGAGCCGAGCTCAGGCTTCATTAAGCGAAGAGGTTTTGTGTGGCCCAATGGAGCTCGGGTGTCTCTCTATCTCTCTCGTTCTCTCTCACCTGAGAGCACTTGCACTGGAGAGTGATAAAGCTCGGCTAATCTCGTCGTCTGAAGTGAGCTTGTGTTCATTTCACGTTAAATATTAATGCAGCTTGCCTGCAGCGTCGCTCGCAGCACTTTGGCCTCAATTTTTAATGGAGCAATTATAAAGGTTATACGCGGATAGCGAGCACATCGATTAGACGCTGTTGTTTCATCCTCCCTTTTTATTCCTCTTCCTGCATTTCTGTCCATTTATCTGAAGCAGTTTAATACACTGTGGGAAAAGAAGAAAGTTAGACTGGGTTTGGCAAGAATCGTAATGAATAGGTGTAAGATCTATACATGCTGGACCTATTAGTGTATAGGCAGATATCAACACCCCGTGGCAGATATTAGATATCAAATATTTGTGGATAAAATAACCTTTTGGTTGATCTTTAATGGAAGAGAAAGGGAGATTTTTACCCTACGTTGATGCTCTGTATTTTAACTTGCTCTCTGGCTTTTACCTGGTCATATTTTTAACAAGCTGGCATTGTCTCCATTTGGAGCGTGTGATTAATGCACCGCTCCAGTCCTGATGGAAAATGCCCTTGTCATAATGTAGACAGTCGAACGAAGACACGCGAGCTTCCTGGGGCGAGCTGTCACACAGGCGGTGGTTACATGGCTAATTTCTTTCTTTTTTTAAAATACATCTTTCTCTTTCTCTCAGCGGGGAAATCTTTTAACCGTCTGATGGCCCAGCACATACTCTTTTCGGCCTTACCTTGTGTTTTGAGGTGTGTTGTACGGTGTAACGCAGGGTTAGGATGGGCAAGGAGGAGGCGAGAACCGGCTTGTTAATATAAATAATATTTTAATGAGAACTTAAAACAAACGCACAAAAACACACACAACGGACATGTCCGTGATTGAGCTCGCTCTCTCGAACCGTCGTCACCAGCCGCCTTTATCCCTCACGTGCCTCATTAGGCCGATTGGGGACCGGGCGTGCAACATTCCAGCCCAGGCCACGCCCCCCTCCCTTCCACACTCCTCCCGGCGTACCTCAGGCCGGGATTCCACCGGCATGATGTACATCCCCCCCCTCTTTCCCTGGGGAGGGGCGTGCTTTACGATCAGTCTGCCGGCTGGTTATCCCCGCCTTCCTCAACCTGGGAGGAGACAGGTGGGGAAAACAACAACAAATAAACAAAATAGGCGAGGGAAAAGGCCAACACAGTGCGAAACAGCGAGAGAGAGAGGAGAGAGAGAAAAAAGCTCACTCACCGGTTCTCTGATGTACCATCGCATGGTCCTCGCACACTCCTCCACACTCTCCGGCAGACGACAGCCGCTCCTCTCCGGGCGAACCGGAGCCAACCTCCGACCCCCAGCGGACAGAACGCCCCTCTGCTTTCCTGGCGACGCGTGGGGACATTCCTCCGCCCCTGGCAGTGGCCCTTCCACTCCGGGCGGTCGAGGAGTTACTTCCCTCCTCCCCTCGCGAACGGCGGTCTTCCCTCGACCCCTCCGTGTCTCTGGGGAGGGCAGGGCCTCCTCCGCCCCCGGCAGCGGCTCCTTCGCTCCAGGCGGTCAGGGAATCCAGCCCCCACTCGCCCCGTGGACGGCGGCCGTTCCCCGCATCCGGGCGGTCGGGCCACTCCGTCACCCGGCAGGTGGCAGCGGTGCTCCCCTGGGTGGACGGCAGTGTCGAGGACTCTGCGATGGGCATCATCCCTCCTCCTTCCTGGGCTTCGGTACCAATGTAACGCGGGGTTATGATGGGCAAGGAGGAGGCTAGAACCGGCTTATCAACGTAAATAATATTTTAATGAGAACTTAAAATAAAAGCACAAAAACACACACAACGGACATGTCCGTGATTGAGCTCTCACTCTCTGGAACCGTCGTCACCGGCCGCCTTTATCCCTCGCGCGCCCCATCAGGCCGATTGGGGACCGGGCGTGCAGCATTCCAGCCCTCCACTCCACATACGGTAACCAGGTGTACATTGGGTGAATCTAGATAGCAGCACACAATTCTTCACTATTCTTTGCTTGGACCAAGATAACATCTACATTATAATGTTGTCTGCTTGGCCAATTAACACGCCGATTAACCCTGTAACGCTGTATCAAATATGATCCTTGTAAAGCCGAGGAACCTCTGAACTTCAAGTTTCTAGGTACAGGGTAGGCATGAATGGCTTGAGTTTTACTTGGGTCTTACTTGGGTCTTCGTAGGACAACATGTCCTAAGAAGATGAGTCCACAAAGAAGTTAATGGTCAGTCCAGCAGTTTCTAATCTTCGAAGAACAGTCTGGAGGTCCTGGCGATACTCGGTTATTGAAGGCGAATAAATGAGGATTTTTCTCCTTAGTTCTCCCAGAACTGTCTCCACGAGCCTCTGAAAAGTTGCAGGAGCATTTTTGAGCCCAAACGGCATAACGTTAAATTGATAGAGACCTGCAGGAGTGAGTAAGTCTTGGCTTTGTTGATGGGGTCCATTGTCACCTGCCAATATCCATTGTTGAGGTCAAGGGTAGAGAAGAAGGCGTCTCCAGAGAGTGATTCCAGGATTTCTGTGATGTTGGGAAGGGGGTTGGCATCACGTTCTGTTATCCATGATAATCCATCACTCCCACTACTGGCAAACCTTGCATGCAAACTAACCGATGATGCATCTTTTCCAGGTGCGACACACTTCCCAACATCTTCCTTCCCCGGTTGATTGAATCACGCCACCCATTCACGCCAAGGGAAAGTGAAAGTAAAACAGCGTATCATGCCACAACGTCCGTTAACGGCTCCTATTTCACTCCCCGTTCAAGCTGATGATGCTAAACGATCTATGGTACGTACGTTTCACACGTTGAAGGCTCCACCTGTTTGACCACCTATTCGGTACCACGTCGATACTAAAATAAGAAAGATCCGGGCCAGGACCGGAAGTACCGAGCACCGACTCGTTTCGGTACCAGGGCGCACACACGTCAAATACTCCTACCTCATTATTGAATATTATCCTTGCTCTAGATCTACGCCCCTACCAAATTTCAAACCTTGATCTGAAGCATGCACTTCACAGACGCTTTGGTTAACAAGTACACTAACTTTTTGAAAAAACATTATTAGGGGGAACATTGTTTGGTGTGTTGGAAATGGCGCCATAACTGCAGGACAAGCGCCACTTTTGAACAAGTGATAGTTCAAGTTTTTATAGTTTATTTGGACAGTTTATTATGGAAAGTCTGGGGTCGGTGATCAATTAAGCCAATTAAAAATCACCCCCCTAGTACAATGATGGCCGAAGCTGAAGAAACCCCCATAATTTGTTGTTTTATGAAATGGTTTTATCCTTGATAAACTTCTTCCTATGAAACATCAGAGAGTTCCAGCGGTTGGTGAAGGATCCTTCTGTTGTGTTCTTGTGTCTTTGGTTCATTAGTTGTTTAGTGTTCTGTTCCTCCCCGAACTCATTTCAGTCCCTGTTCCGTATGTTTTCCCATTAATAATTCATCCCCAAAGTGATTAATATTTTATGCCTACATGCTTTAGCTCGTAGCAGACAAAAGATATGAATTAATCAGGCTGTGTGTTTGCGAGACAATATATCTGATCTGCCGTATTTTCATTTGTCTCTGTTTCTTGATATCTAGCGAATGCAGCGTTGAGATGAGGCTCAACATGAAAGCAAAATTGACAATTTACTTTCTTAATACACCTGCTCTTATTATGAACAATAAATCAATCCGTGTTAGTTCAACGAAATAGATGAAAGAGGAACTTGCTTATTTCATTTGGGAGCCAGAAATTGGGCAGACGATTAAATATTTTTTCTTCATTATATGCCACAAAGTTTAATGGTTTGATCGTTTTCAAAAGGCTTTAACTGTGTTTGAATTAGATTATGAATCCTTGGGTTGTGTCTTGTTTGGAAGACCTAGCTGCATGCTAGGTAAATGGTCTGCACTTATATAGCGCCTTTTTTAACCTTAGAGCTTACCAAAGCGCTTTACACTGTGTCCCAATCAGCCATACACACACACACACACACACACACACACACACACACACACACACACACACTCTCACACACACACACACACACACACACCAATGATGGCAGAGCTGCATGCATGGCGCTAGCCTGACATTGGGAGCAACTTGGGGTTCAGTGTCTTGCCCAAGGACACTTCCGGCAAGTGGAGTATATGTGGGCCGGGAATCGAACCACCAACCCTGCGATTAGCGGCCGACCCGCTCTACCACCTGTGGCTCTACCAACTGTGCCACAGTTGCCCCTAGGTAGGTTGCATCCTTTGAAGGCTGCAGTATACCGAGTGTCCTCCTTTAAACAAGACGGCCTTCGTAGGACAAACGGAAACGGAACTTAACACGGTTGCTATGACAGCACGCCACTATGTAACAAGCGCGCCTGTAATGGGAGCCAGCTGGTAAATAGCTGTGCAGTGTGTAAACCTCAGAGGTGCACTAGCGACTGACGCTAGAGGCTGTAGCCGTTAGCCTCCTCGTTAGCACACCCGATCTCCCACACCAGAGACGTCGGTTCAAGTCCCGTTCGGAGCGGGGGCGTGAAGGACCTGCAACAGTGGTGCCTTGACTCGGATGGGAGTGAGGTTTAGGGGGGTGAGTGTAACGGGAGCTAGCTGGTAAATAGCTGAGGTGCACTAGCGGCTGACGCTAGCCTTTAGCCTCCTCGTTAGCGCACCCGCCTCCCACGCCGGAGACGTCAGTTCAAGTCCCGTTCGGAGCGGGGGCGTGAAGGACCTGCAACAGTGGTGCCGTGACCCGGATGGGAGTGAGGTTTAGGGGGGGTGAGTGTAACGGGAGCTAGCTGGTAAATAGCTGAGGTGCACTAGCGACTGACGCTAGCCTTTAGCCTCCTCGTTAGCGCACCCGCCTCCCACGCCGGAGACGTCAGTTCAAGTCCCGTTCAGAGCGGGGGCGAGAAGGACCGGCAACACATGCGCTTTGAGTGCGAAGGGAACGTGGTATATTTGGAAGGGAATGTATGAGGTATATTTTAGGAGAGTTATAATGATCTAAAGGCGGTTTGACAGGCGCGCTTTTAGTCTGATACTTTATTTGCGTTCGTTGCGTTTGAACATCATATACACGGCCAAATTGGCGTGGTTTGTTTTAGACATTTCCGTCGAAGCAAAGAATTGTGGGTTGTAAGTGCCCATGAAGGATACACCTCACGCATCCTCCAATTCCCATGAAAGATGGTCGCATTCGAAGTGTCCTACTCGATAATTGTTTTAATGTGTAAACAAATATGGACTATATTTGGCAGATGGAGTTGGGAATGTCATTGAAGCCAAAAGTCTGGGAAAGTGTCTCTTTGTGTTGGTTCAACAAGGCGACGTTCCTCAGCCGACCGTAGGCTTCTGGTGGGAACGCAGCTCTACAGAAATGATTTTAGGTATGCTGGAGCAGACCCAGTGATTGTTCTGTATGCCAGCATCAGAGCCATGAGTTTGATACGTGCATCATTTGATCTCCAAGTGTTAAAAATGCATCTCAAGACGCCTGCGATCTGTTCTGTGGGTTGCAATGCGTGGGTTTTTCGTGCAAGGACGCGTTGGGTTTGAACGGCCCCTAAGACTCCGTCTGTTTGTGTAAATACTGTATGGAATCATCGCGCTACTGTTTATTTGAGCTGTTTTACATGCATGGTCAAACAACTCGATCTGTGCTCTCATGAGAAGGTTTGTGTTGTGGTATGCAGCGCAGCGGCGTGCCGTCTGACCTCATGTTTTATGCCTTTCATTGACTCTCTTCTGTTTCTCCGGTGTTTGTTAAACAGCTCCTGAAGGCATCATAGCTGCTTTCACTTCCAGAGCTTCAGTCCTGATGCGGATCCGTATCGATTTACTGTAGATCTGTGCTTAATGCGCTGGTTCGGGCAGCAGCTTTTCAGCACTGAAAATGCCAGACAAATTGGTGAGCGCAAAAAAAAGTTGCATTTTGGCCTGCGGCATTCAGAGGAATTCCGGTGTAAAACGACCCTCGCTGTCTCTCCTCGGGTTGTGGTGTGCGAGCAGATGTCTGGATCCATTTCCACAAATCTTAAGTTTGACCTTCATCACGTCCGGAGCAATCCGCACACAGCCCACATCAGATCTTAAAGTGTTCTCTGGTAAGGGCACTCATTAGGGAACTAGTGCACACTACAGAAAGGAGAAATGCCATAATGATATGATAATCCTATTATGATGTCATCAGTGTGTGCGGAACATCGGAACCGCCACCACCCAAGCAAACTGAT
>JAVLUX010000246.1:1642500-1657500 GCA_032164185.1 Moxostoma hubbsi
TGCTACAGGAAGTGTGGGGTGAAAGGTCAAGTGCTACAGGAAGTGTGGGGTGAAAGGTCAAGTGCTACAGGAAGTGTGGGGTGAAAGGTCAAGTGCTACAGGAAGTGTGGGGTGAAAGGTCAAATGCTACAGGAAGTGTGGGGTGAAAGGTCAAGTGCGGTCAAGTGCTACAGGAAGTGTGGGGTGAAAGGTCAAGTGCGGTCAAGTGCTACAGGAAGTGTGGGGTGAAAGGTCAAGTGCTACAGGAAGTGTGGGATGAAAGGTCAAGTGCGGTCAAGTGCTACAGGAAGTGTGGGGTGAAAGGTCAAGTGCTACAGGAAGTGTGGGGTGAAAGGTCAAGTGCGGTCAAGTGCTACAGGAAGTGTGGGGTGAAAGGTCAAGTGCTACAGGAAGTGTGGGGTGAAAGGTCAAGTGCTACAGGAAGTGTGGGGTGAAAGGTCAAGTGCTACAGGAAGTGTGGGGTGAAAGGTCAAATGCTACAGGAAGTGTGGGGTGAAAGGTCAAGTGCTACAGGAAGTGTGGGGTGAAAGGTCAAATGCTACAGGAAGTGTGGGGTGAAAGGTCAAGTGCGGTCAAGTGCTACAGGAAGTGTGGGGTGAAAGGTCAAGTGCGGTCAAGTGCTACAGGAAGTGTGGGGTGAAAGGTCAAGTGCTACAGGAAGTGTGGGATGAAAGGTCAAGTGCGGTCAAGTGCTACAGGAAGTGTGGGGTGAAAGGTCAAGTGCTACAGGAAGTGTGGGGTGAAAGGTCAAGTGCGGTCAAGTGCTACAGGAAGTGTGGGGTGAAAGGTCAAGTGCTACAGGAAGTGTGGGGTGAAAGGTCAAGTGCTACAGGAAGTGTGGGGTGAAAGGTCAAATGCTACAGGAAGTGTGGGGTGAAAGGTCAAATGCTACAGGAAGTGTGGGGTGAAAGGTCAAGTGCGGTCAAGTGCTACAGGAAGTGTGGGGTGAAAGGTCAAGTGCGGTCAAGTGCTACAGGAAGTGTGGGGTGAAAGGTCAAGTGCTACAGGAAGTGTGGGATGAAAGGTCAAGTGCGGTCAAGTGCTACAGGAAGTGTGGGGTGAAAGGTCACCTGAATATCTGGACAAACTGACCGCTAGAATAACAAGGATCTGCAAAGCTGTCATCACTGCACATGAAGGATTTTTGATGAGAACTCTTTGAAGTAGTTTAAGAAGTTTTTTTGTATTTTTCACGTTATGAATGTCCCGACGATACACTGTGATCAGTTGAACGCCACTTTGGTGAATAAAAGTACCAATTTCTTTCCATAAGAGCTGTACATTATTCCACACTTTTTGCTGCCAGTGTAAGTGCGCGGTTAATAAAGATTTCTCCATTGGAGCTTCACTGCTCAGAAGCAGATCTGTAATTAAAACAAATAATTTAAATAAAATAATAAAATAATTATTAAATGTTTAAAAAATAAACATTTAATGGGGGGGGGGGGTGTATATATATATATAGATATAGATATATTTAATTTTTAATTTGTTACATTTTAAAAAATGTTAAATTCATTTTGGTTGAGGCTTTTTTGTAATTTTTTATTTGCATTTTTTTTAGATAAGGTCCCTTTTTCCTTGAGAGATCTGGTGACACTGCTGCTGGTATATCACATACCTCATGTAAAAAACAAACGTTATTAACCACTTTCATTTCGGTCTAACTGGTTACCAGTTGGAAAGGAGTCAGCGTTACGCCTTAACCGGAACGAAAAAAATACAGTTTCTGCTCAGAACGACCCAGAACTTAAAACATTTAGTATTTAATCCCTGCAAAAACTTCCACAAAAGTCCCATGAAAGTGTCAAAGTAGTCCCTATGAGTCATTCGCCGTATTCGGTGTCTTCTGAAGTCATGCAATAGATTTGTTTAAGGAACGGACCCAAATTGCAGTTGTTGCAGAGCTGCATTGACATTCTGCTAAACATCTCATTTTCTGTTCCACAGGAGAAAGAAAGTCACGCAGGTTTTAAACAACATAAAGGTGTGCAAATGATGACAGTATTAGCAATTTTTGGCTTTCAGTAGTTTAAATGTATTTCTGTGCATCCCTCATGTTGGAGTGACTCTTTCTGTGTCTGACTCGGTTCTTTGTTGTCCCGCTTGAGCTTGTACACTAGAGCTGCGGTGAATGAGCCTTTCACCTTTTTCGGGACTGAAGATAACATCCAGTAAAACCCCAGGAGGGTGCCGGCAATGAGACGGCAGATAAAGGACACCGGTCCTTCAGCCACTTTTAAGATGGCACCATTCAGCCTCAGTGCCCGCCTGCAGTGTAAAATGAAAACGGACTGTATGAAAAGCGATATCAGCTTTTATTCTCAGGGTCTTCGGTTAAATGATGCTCTGAAAGGCATCCAGCTTGTTTTATTTTGACGGTACTTCTCTGCACAGCTGGTGGCGTCGTTTGCCAATGGCCTCCGAGAGCTGCAGACCTCACGATATCCTACTGCCAGATCACACGGCGTTTGATGAGAGCAGATATTGTCAGAGCTCTATTCATACCAACCATGATGATGATGATGATGATGATGATGGTAATCATTGTAACTCCAATATTGAGCTTCACAGCGCGCAGAACCTCAAAATCTAAAAATCAAAGCCAGGCCACAAAGATAGAGTTCAACGGAAGGACGCCAGTTGCTTTTGCAGAATTCTGGGCGATACAGACCAAAAAAAATAAAAAAAATGTTTTTAATGATGTTCAATATGTGCCTTGATATTTAATGTATTTGCTCTGAGATGGATAAAAAGGGCAGTTTTTTATTTTATATATATAAATTAATTAAATATATAAATATATGTAAATAATACAAATATATAAATACAAAAAATATAAATACAAATAAAAAATATAAATACAAATAAAATATCTAAATGTATGTAAATAATACAAATATATAAATACAAAAAATATAAATACAAATACAAATATAAATACAAATAAAATATATAAATATATGTAAATAATACAAATATATAAATACAAAAATATAAATACAAATACAAATAAAATATATAAATATATGTAAATATTACAAATATATAATTACAAAAAATATAAATACAAATAAAATATATAAATACAAATATATAATTTGAAAACAAATACAAATATAAATACAAATAAAATATATAAATATATGTAAATAATACAAATATATAAATACAAAAAATATAAATACAAATAAAATATATAAATATATGTAAATAATACAAATATATATATACAAAAAATATAAATACAAATAAAATATATAAATACAAATATATCATTTGAAAACAAATCCAAATATAAATCCAAATAAATAATATAAATAAAAATATATATGTATATAGTTTAAAAAGAAATACAAATATAAATACAAATAAAATATATAAATATATGTAAATAATACAAATATATAAATACAAAAAATATAAATACAAATCCAAATATAAATCCAAATAAAATTTATAAACATATGTAAATATTACAAATATATAATTACAAAAAATGTAAATACAAATACAAATATAAATACAAATATATAATTTGAAAACAAATACAAATATAAATACAAATAAAATATCTAAATGTATGTAAATAATACAAATATATAAATACAAAAAATATAAATACAAATACAAATATAAATACAAATAAAATATATAAATATATGTAAATAATACAAATATATAAATACAAAAATATAAATACAAATACAAATAAAATATATAAATATATGTAAATATTGCAAATATATAATTACAAAAAATTTAAATACAAATAAAATATATAAATATATGTAAATAATACAAATATATATACAAAAAATATAAATACAAATAAAATATATAAATACAAATATATCATTTGAAAACAAATCCAAATATAAATCCAAATAAATAATATAAATAAAAATATATATGTATATAGTTTAAAAAGAAATACAAATATAAATACAAATAAAATATATAAATATATGTAAATAATACAAATATATAAATACAAAAAATATAAGTTAAAAATAAATAATATAAATACAAATACATAATTTAAAAACAAACATATAAATACAAATAACATATATAAATATATGTAAATGATACAAATATATAAATACAATTTTTTGTTTTTTTTGGGTCAGTCAGCGGTCATCAGTATAACCAATCAGCCGTTGTTGTCTATGTTAACTGTGCAACATATCAACTAAAATACAGTAATAATGTAGTTATAGGCATGTATTACAATGAGCACATCGAATAAAGCTTTTATGCACCAGTATAACAACACATTACGAACAGTACTTATATACAGGTCAGTGACGTGTTTTTGTCAAGATCTATTAATTTAATAAAAAGTACAAAAAATGCAATACACCCCTACCACGGTGAACACATCTTCAGTTTCGGAGTTTAAAGTCATATAGATATATGTTTTTAATTTATAGCCAAAAAGACGTTGATGTAGCAACCATAGATGATAAAAACAACAACATCAACCTAAAATAAGAAATGGTTGGCATGAGTAGTGCAGAGTATTTTCCCCCTTTAATAAGTTATTATTGTTTTATTTGTAGAAAGTCATATAAATGTTTTAAATATGCTCAAACCGAATTAGACACACATTTCATTTCTACCAACTAAAAAAAAAATAAATAATAAAATAAAATTATTATTATTATTTGTCAATAACCCATATATACACTTTTACATTTAAAAAAATGTGCATTATTGTCCATCATAGCTGTAGTGCAGATTTCAGTGCTCTCTCAGTAAAGACACGTTCACTGCCAAATCGTTTCCCTTCTGCGCATGTTTCGACCCTCATTCTTTGTGTCTCGCTCTGAAAGCGTCGTGGCACCATCGCACCACCGATGAACGTCACGTTTGCATTCGGTGAGTGCGAATGATCCCCCCATCGCCCTCCTGACAATAAAAGCCCCTCTCATGGCATGAATTACAGCGTCTAGACACAGACCTGGCTCTCCTCCAGACCCCAGAGCTCCTGTTCCGCTCATTAGTACATATGATGCTGAATGTCCATCCAGATGCGTTTTGAAGGGTTTGTGTTTCATGAGTTCATAAGATCAGCAGAGAGACTTTTTATATGATTTCTGAAAGAGGATGTTCAATAGGAAAGCGTTCACACTGCCATTAAACCTCATGTGTTATTATTCTGGTTGCTATAAACATATATTTTTCATTATATTTTTCATATATTCATTTATGCCTTTGGCTTTGGTTCAGTCTATCTGTCTTGTCCAGTCTGTTACGTGTGTCGAAACTGAGGCAGGAGGTCTTTCGGTGAAAATGACCGTCCTTCAGTGTGGGGTGAGCCGACCGTGTCTTTGGCTCAGATTTGGGACTGTTCTTCGCTCCTGTAGAGTCTGGCTTCACTTCAGACATTTTTTTTGCAGTTTTTCTTTCTGTTTTGGGTGGAATTAAATGTGAAAGACCTCCAATCATTTCTGGATGTGGATGAAGACAAAAAAATAATATAAAATAAAATAATAACAAACATGAACAGCAGACAGGATGCACTCAACTGTACAGTAAATGTTCCCTCCTCTTTTAATGGATTAAATATATTTACATTTACATGCATTTGGCAGATGCTTTTATCCAAAGTGACTTACAGTGCATTTATTACAGGGACAATCCCCCCGGAGCAACCTGGAGTTAAGTGCCTTACTCAAGGACACAATGGTGGTGTCTGTGGGGATCAAACCAGCAACCTTCTGATTACCAGTTATGTGCTTTAGCCCACTACACCACCACCAAAGTGACTTACAGTGCACTTATTACTGAGACAATCCCCCCGGAGCAACCTGGAGTTAAGTGTCTTACTCAATGACACAATGGTGGTGACTGTGGGGGATCGAACCAGCAACCTTCTGATTACCAGATTATATACACACAGAAGTTCTGAAACACTTGAAACACAAATATAAAAATATTTTAATCTGGAGGTGTTTGATTTAAATGTTTAAAATTACTTTTGTAGGCAAAAATATAATTGTGCCACCATTTAATTTTTTTCAATATAAAAATAAACTTTTCCAAAAAAATTTTATTTTTTTTTAAATGGATGACTTGGACCAAATAATTAAGAAAAGCAGTCAATAAGAGCCCAACTTAGATGGGAACTCCTTCAGTACTGTTTATAAAAGCATCCCGGGGTGATTCAGGGTGATTCCTCAAGAAGCTGCTTGAGAACATGTCAGAATATTCTAGACGAAGGGAAGATACTGTGAAGATGCTACAATATGAAACAGTACATTTTTAGTACTGTTTCCCATTTTCATTATAATTTCCATTTATGTTATTCCATAGTTTTGATGACTTTACTATTATTCTAAAATGTGAAGAAAAAAATATAATAAAGAATGAGTGTTTCAAAACTTTTGTGTATGTAGTGTATGTATATGAATGCAAAATAAATTAATATAAAAAATAAATAAATTATATATATATATTATATAAATATATGTAAATAATACAAATAAATCATTTAAAAACAAATAAAAATTATAAATACAAATAAATAATTTAAATACAAATAAATAATATAAATACAAATAAATAATATAAATAAATAATTTAAATACAAATAAAAATATAAATACAATTACATAATATAAATGCAAATAAATAATATACATATAAATAAATAATAAAAATACAAATAATTAATACAAATAAATAATATAATTAATTTAAATGCAAATATAAATACATATAAATAATATACATACAAATAAATAATATAATTAAATTAAATACAAATAATATAAATACAAATAAATAATATACATACAAATAAATAATTTAAAAACAAATAAAAATTAGAAATACAAATAAATAATATACATATAAATAAATAATATAAATACTAATATATAATTACAAAAAAAAGAAAAAATATTAATCCAAATAAATACTTTAAATACCATTAAATAATAGACATACAAATAAATAATGTCAATGAATAAGAATAAATAATATGTAAATAAATAAGAATAAGTAAATAACTAATAAATAGATGGATGGATCTAGTATATATTGTTTATAATAAGAAACATTCCAGCAGTTTATAGTGACCACCATGTCTGTCAAACTCCCAAAAAAAAGCACAAAAACACTGTAAAAGTATCAAAGAAGAAGTACTTTCATTATATTTTAATAACATGTATTTTTTATGCCCGTCATAGCAGTCAATGTCAGTTGCCATAGCAATTAACCAGAGAGGTGATACATTGTATTAAATGAATAAATGTCCCATATCAACCCAAGTTTGTGTGTTGTGTTAGGAGTTGTTTTAGTGTTTGTTTAGAGTCCTGATGCGGCTGTGAAGATTTTACCATGAGTTTGTGTCATGAAAGCTGTTGTGCTGCCCTGGTGAGGAGAGTTGCTCACCCGCCTCGCGGATTGCCCATGGTGATAATCATTAGAGACTGTCAGACGCAGCGCTAATTCCCCAGGCACCGCGGGTCAGAGGGGCTCACACGCCCCGGGCCCACTCCAGGCAAACTCAGACTGGGTGACGGACGTGACCAGAGACCGCTGACCGGCCTGCATACTGAGTGTGAATATATTGTGCTGCTTCAGTGTTTCTGGATTTTCTGATTTGGTGTTG
Source organism: Moxostoma hubbsi (assembly GCA_032164185.1). Classification (NCBI taxonomy): domain Eukaryota; kingdom Metazoa; phylum Chordata; class Actinopteri; order Cypriniformes; family Catostomidae; genus Moxostoma; species Moxostoma hubbsi. The sequence goes on from JAVLUX010000246.1 coordinate 1,650,125, forward strand.
TGGTACGAGTGTTTGGTGGATCACTTGTGCGTAAGTGAAGGCAGGTTTCGGACATTTTGCATGTATATAATTATATGCAAATATAATTGACCTTAAATGAAACATTTCTCATCATTTACTCAACACATGTTGTTTCAAAGCTCTGTCATTGTTTATTTTTTTTAGAAAACACTAAAGGAGACATTTAGCAGAATGTCCAAGCTGCTCTTTCCAATTTTGACAACAACAAAAACGTGTTTTGGATTTATTCTTCCAAGCTCCGAAAATAACCATGAACGTATCATAAAAGTTGTCCATACAGTGGATGGGAAGATTATCAGTGAATAACGACTTCAGTTCGGATCTCCTCCTCAAACGAAGCGTGGAAGACTTGGATTATATAGTGCTTGAGTCATATGGACTCATTTTATGACACCTGTATCGTGTTTTTTGTCGTTTTTGGAGCCTGACTGCAGAAATCGGCATCTTCTGCGCTGATATTCTGCCTAACACGTGTTTCATAGAAACATTTAAATTCACGGGGTCGAAACGACATATAGTTGAATTAACAATGACAACATTTACATTTTCAGGTGATTTAAATATTTACAAACGTATGAGATTGAGGCTCATTTCGTTGTTTGGACTATCAATGTAAACCAGACAATTGACATAAATCAGCTGTTCTTACATCACCCCTCTTATATATTTCATGAATGCATTGTATGTTTAATATCTCGTAGCGCGCGTGCGTGCGTGCGTGCTTGTGTGTGTGCGTGTGTGTGTGCGTGCGTGTGTGTGTTTGCGTGTGTGTGTGAGCGTGTGCGTGTGTGCGTGTGAGTGTGTGTGTGCGTGTGCGTGTGTGTGTGTGAGTGTGTGTGTCTGAGTGTGTGTGTGTGTGTGTCTGAGTGTCTGTGTGTGTGTGTGTGTGTGTGTGTGTGCGTGTGTGTGTGTGCGTGCGTGTGTGCGTGTGTGTGTGAGTGTGTGTGTGTGTGTGTGTGTGTGTGTGTGTGTGTGCGTGTGTGAGTGTCTGTGTGTGTCTGAGTGCGTGTGTGCGTGTGTGAGTGTCTGTGTGTGTCTGAGTGTGTGTGTGTGTGTGTGTGTGTGCGTGTCTGAGTGTGTGTGTGTGTGTGTCTGAGTGTGTGTGTGTGTGTCTGAGTGTTTGTGTGTGTGTGTGCGTGTCTGAGTGTGTCTGAGTGTGTGTGTGTGTGTGTGTGTGTGTGAGTGCATGAGTGAGTGCATCTGAGTGTGAGTGTGTGTGTGTGTGTGTGTCTGAGTATGTGTGTGTGAGTGTGTGAGTGAGTTTGTGTGTGAGTGTGAGTGTCTCAGTGAGTGTGTGTCGAAGGACTTTGTGTGCGCACATACACATGTGTTGATCTGTAGGATTGGGATGCTTCTGAATAAACTGCAATATTTCTGTATTTTATAGTCCAATTCATTCATTTCCAATGGCCGGTCATTTCTGACCAGAAAACACCAAATGAAACAAAGTGAAATAAAACCAATAAAATGGAAAGGAAAGGGTCCAATTTTTAATATTTGCAGATACCGTATGAAACAAGTCAATGACTTTTATTCCAACTGGATTGAAAAATAATAAATAAAGTCGTCCGGTTTAAAATGACCGTAACACGAGGGTTAAACTTAAATCACTGCATGTCATTTAGTTTCACAAATTAAATAGAAAACAAATAAGGGTATGTGTGTATATATATATGTGTATGTATAAGCTGCTATGTTTTGTTAATTTGTGTTTTGCTCATTAAAAAAAAAAAAAAAAAGAAAACAAATAAGGGTGCTTCTTGAACTTTGGGTATGATTTGCCGCCCGTCGTGAATTGGGCTAAGACAAGGACACGCTACAGAACACTGAATTTTGATATACTCGCTCAATAATGGACGTTTGTTCTTTAAATAACCTCATACTCTTTCCAAGGGCTGACCATGCTTTAATCACAAAGCGCTATTAGAGACGTGCAGGACGGAGAGCGTACGGGACGATGACGCTGACGGTTGCCATGACGACGCGGCTAATGATGATGATGACACTGAAATCCCAGCGGGCGCAGCTTCTGTTAACAAACGGGATGACTTTGCACTAATGTTAGTTTGTCATAAACATCAGGAGCTACAGGAAATATAATTTCTTATATCATCATCATCATCATCATTATAATACTCTTTAAAAGAGTGTTCTGGAGCAGAGATACTCCTCTAGCTGTGTGTTTCATGTGCACGGCAGGGGTCCGCGCCTCGGTAATGTTTAGTGTGTTTAATCATGTGACGCGTGATTATTTCACTGTAGTTTCATTAGCGTTGCGTGCAGCCGTCACTCGTGTTTTGAGTGATGACGGATATAAAAACACTGAAACACTCGTTCTTGTGTTTTGGGATTGATTGTGACCTCTGATTGCCCTCATTTCTGCTGTGAGACAAATCAAACGCTCTAAAAACATCACCGCTGACTTCTCTATCGACGAACACATCCTGTGTTTTAGTCTGTGTTACAGTGAACGACATGAGAGTGATTAAGTGATGACAACATGAGCTTTTCCTTTCAGGTCTTGACGTACATTATTAACTAAGGTTCATTTAAAGTAGATTTTTCTGTGATTTTAGTGAACGAGACACAAAGGTCGTGAAGTGCTTTTGAACGTTAATAATGAAATGACGTTAAGGTTATCGGCCAAAGGGGCGGGTGGCGTCTGGGGATTCACTTTTATTCACTTTCATATCTTTTATTCTGTGTGCGATCAATCCGCCTTTGGTGCAAATGATGCTTTTTTGCATATGTGCATATTTAAAGTGGTTTTGTAAATCAGCGTGTCTTATAAAATTGGCAAAACTATGTAAAAGCTTCTGTATTCTTGTATACAAGCGCTTTTATTCTGCACTGTTGACTTTATTATTATTATTATTATTTAAAAAAACATTTGGACTCTCCAAATATAGTATCATCAGAGCATGTTGAAGTTCAGTCGCTGACAGTCGCTGACCGCTGTGCTGGAGAGATGCGCTGAATGCTGAGTTTGTTAATTAGCACTGTGCTGTTAATTGATATATATTCCCCGCGGATTAATTAAGAATGTGTGTGTGTGTGTGTGTGTGTGTGTGTGTGTGTTTGCATGCAAGTGACACTTAGACAGACTGAAGAGAGACACAATGCACTAATGAGACACACAGACTGATCTTTACACTCGCAGAACATTTCACTTCAACTTCTGTAATCACACACACACACACACACATGCTCACGCACACAAGCACACATAAAAACACACACACACACTCACGCATGCACACATACACACGTACGCACACATACACACATACACACACACACACACATGCTCACACACATACAAACACACACACTCTCACACACACATACAAACACGCACGCACTCGTTCACACACACACACACTCACTCACTCACACACGCACGCACGCACACACACACGCACACACATACACACACACTCGTACACACTCACACTCATACTCACACTCACACACACACTCGTACACACACACACACTCGTACACACTCACACTTGTACACACTCACACACACACACTCGTACACACACACACACTTGTACACACTCGTACACACACACACACACACACACACACACACACTCGTACACACTCACACTTGTACACACACACACACACACACACACACACACACACACTCGTACACACACACACACACACACTCGTACACACACACACACTCGTACACACTCACACTTGTACACACTCGTACACACACACACACACTCGTACACACTCACACTTGTACACACTCGTACACACACACACACACTCGTACACACTCACACTTGTACACACACACACACACACACACACTCATACACACTCACACTTGTACACACTCGTACACACACACACACACACTCGTACACACTCACACTTGTACACGCTCGTACACACACACACACACACACACACACACACTTTTACTAAGCTAAATAAATAAACACTTTTACTAAATTTTAATCTAAATAAGTACATGCCATAGTTTTTATGTTTTTAATTACTGTCGACCTTCACTTAACCTTTAAATGAATCCTGTTTGCATTATTTGCATTATTTGCATAATTTCTGAATTTGTCCCCCAAAAGAGATTGGTCAGATTTTGCTCACCTCTGGGACAAACGTGCTCATGCATCCGCCGGTTTGGACATGTACACAGTGCAAAGGGATTAGCAGCGCTGAATCTATAAATTGCCTTTCTAGTGGAGTCACTGTTGAACTAATGATACTTGACATTTAACAGTAGCACCATTCTGGCATATAAACATATATATATATATACATACAGTATCTCTCTCTCTCTTTCTCTCTCTCTCTTTCTCTCTCTCTCTTTCTATATATATATATATATACTGTATCAATATATATAGGCATACAGACAGACAGACAGACAGACATAAACATGTAATATAAATGTGTAATTACATATGAATAAATAGATAGTTACATGTTTATATCTTTTTTAAATGACATTTATTATTTTTATATTTATATGATTTATTTAGATGTAGCATCAGTATTTTACGGCTTTCAAAGTGGCATTAATTGATATTTATTTAATATGTTTAATTGTGTTTAATTTCTCAAGCCCATTTGTTCTAGCATTTATTGGCATTTTCAGTCTTTATGAAGGTGATTATTAAGGTTTAAAATTGTATTTTATACATCATATCATAAATGAAAACAAACTCATTTGCAGTCATTTTATTTATTTTATTTAGCATCAGTATTTTAACACCGTCAAATTTATATAAATAACATGTTTAAATGTGTTACATTTCTCAAGACCATTTAGTGTATTATATAGAATTTATTGGCATTTTCAGGCTTTATGAAGATGAGTCGTGAAGTTTTATTATTTTATTTTTTATTGTATTATTTTATTGTATTATTTTATTTAATGTATTTTATTTTATTATTTTATTTTAATATTTAATTTATTTTATTTTAATATTTTATTTAATTTATTTTATTTTAATATTTAATTTATTTTAATATTGTATTTATTTTATTTTAATATTTTATTTTATTTATTTTATTTTAATATTTAATTTATTTTATTTTAATATTTTATTTAATTTATTTTAATATTGTATTTATTTTATTTTAATATTTTATTTTATTTATTTTTATTTTAATATTTTATTTATTTTAATATTGTATTTATTTTATTTTTATATTTTATTTTATTTATTTTATTTTAATATTTTATTTATTTCATTTTATTATTTTATTTTAATATTTTATTTATTTCATTTTATTATTTTATTATTTTATTTATATTATTTTATATAATTTAGCTTTGGAGTCCTGAAAATGTATTTAGTTTAGTTTTTTTTTTATTACAATTTACATGTTTTTCATTTCCGTTAACAAAACTGTTTTTGTTTAGTTGTCATTTGAGTTTTTTGTAAATAATGACCCTGTGTAACGCGCAGCATATGGGCTTGTTTTACTCTTAAATGAGTTTCTGATTTGCTGACCCTTAAATGTTCTTGCTCTCTCGTCCCAGATGACTTGAGCAGGTCATTATAAGTTTCCAGAAGATTCTTCCTCAGTCTTATAAATGACACTGGCTTGTTCAGCATGTAAACACCTGCATCTCTCCTCACGTCCCGTGTGTAGAAGGACGGTGCGCAATTAGCCTGATTGATGACTCTCGCGCTGACCCGCACACACGCGGCACAATCCATCTCATTGATAAAGCGCGCTGAATAAGACGCGCTGGTCTCGTGCGTTGACCCGTCTGCACACACATCCCCGTCTTATTTATTTTCACTTCCCACAATGCCTTTCTTCACGGTGGGTGGCGGTCTGTTAGGATGTACAGACAGAAAAGTGAAAGATCTGAGCAGAAAACGGATGATCAGCAGTTCTGACACTCTCGGAGACTCGCGTTTGCAGGGGAAAATGCCTGTTGGAATTGCCTTCTTGTTACGAGCCAAAATAGAGTAATGAGAATGAATTGCTCTTGTCGTCTAATTCTAAATGCCGTCTCTGTGGTTCCATATGTAATCTATGTCTTGCCCAAACAGGAAGGAACGTCCTCAGAGGTGCTGTTAACCACAGCCACAAAGCCGTGACTCCAGCGAGTGTGTTTTTGTCAGCGGATCGTCTGATGCATGCGTAGGTCAATGTTGCAGTAGTTTCATCATTGGCAGGAGGACTCTGAGGAGCGCTGTGGTCACATGTGCAATATTCAAATGAACCGTCATTGTGTCAGTAACGGCGGATCTTTGATGGATCACCTCCTGACCACTGTAGAAGATCTGGAAGAGTCCAGTGTGCTGGTCTTCTCCCCTAAATTAGGTTCAGTAGAAGCTTAAATGAATATTTCAGGTTCAAAACAAGTTTCTCTGCACAAATGTACAAACTTAACATGTGCGCACACCAAGGTCTCCAAACCTCTCCGTCCCGGGTGTCAGTGGGTGAGCTAGAGGGTGGCCATTGGCCCATTGGCCACCCCACTCGCAAATGCTGTTTTGGTCATTTTTTTGGTAATTTTTGGCACAATTGCTCTGTACAAATGTACAAACTTAACATGTGCGCACACCAAGGTCTCCAAACCTCTCCGTCCCGGGTGTCAGTGGGTGAGCTAGGGGGGTGGCCATTGGCCCATTGGCCACCCCACTCGCAAATGCTGTTTTGGTCATTTTTTTTGGTCATTTTTGGCACAATTTCTCTGTACAAATGTACAAACTTAAAATGTTTTGCACACCAAGGTCTCCAAACCTCTCCGTCCCGGGTGTCAGTGGGTGAACTAGGGGGTGGCCATTGGCTCATTGGCCACCCCACTCACAAATGCTGTTTTAGTCATTTTTTCTTGGTCATTTTTTGGCACAATTTCTCTGTACAAATGTACAAACTTAACATGTGTGCACACCAAGGTCTCCAAACCTCTCCGTCCCGGGTGTCAGTGGGTGAGCTAGGGGGGTGGCCATTGGCCCATTGGCCACCCCACTCGCAAATGCTGTTTTGGTCATTTTTTTTTGGTCATTTTTGGCACAATTTCTCTGTACAAATGTACAAACTTAAAATGTTTTGCACACCAAGGTCTCCAAACCTCTCCGTCCCGGGTGTCAGTGGGTGAACTTGGGGGTGGCCATTGGCCCATTGGCCACCCCACTCACAAATGCTGTTTTAGTCATTTTTTCTTGGTCATTTTTTGGCACAATTTCTCTGTACAAATGTACAAACTTAACATGTGTGCACACCAAGGTCTCCAAACCTCTCCGTCCCGGGTGTCAGTGGGTGAACTAGGGGGTGGCCATTGGCCCATTGGCCACCCCACTCGCAATTACTGTCTTAGTCATTTTTTTTGGTCATTTTTGGCA
>JAVLUX010000246.1:1662500-1695000 GCA_032164185.1 Moxostoma hubbsi
TTATTTCTCCGGGAATCAGTTCTAAAACAACAACATGTCCATGAACATCACTTCAAATCATATCAAAATATTGTTTTGTGTTTTGTTGTATTTTTATTAGTGGTTTTTATATTATTTGGTTTTGTTGGTTTGTGTTTTTTTATATTATTTGATTTTTGATTTTGTTGTTTTATTATTTTTTTTGTACTATTCGATTTTGTTTTGTTTGTTTTTTATATTATTTCATTTTGTTGCTTTGTAGTTTTTGGTTTTGTATTTTTTTTTTGTATTATTTGATTTCAATTTTGGTTTTTGTTGTTTTGTGATTTTTGTTTTTTTATATTATTTGATTTTGTTGTTTTATTTTGTTTTGTTTTTTGTACTATTTGGTTTTGTTGTTTTGTGTTTTACATTATTTGATTTTGTTTTTGATTTCATTGTTTTTTTTGTTTTGTTTTTATATTATTTTTTTATTATTTTTTATATATATATATATATATAATTTGGTTTTGTTGCTTTGCGTTTTTTATTTTATTTTGTTTTATTTTGTTGTGTTGTGTTCTTTGTTTATTTTATATTTGATTTTGTTGCTTTGCTTTTTTGTTTTGTTTGTTTTTTATTTTGTTTGTTTTTATATTATTTGTTTTTCTTGCTTTACATTTTTCTTTTGTTTTTTTTATATTATTTTATTTTGTGCATTTTTTTATTCATAAATTATATTAGTTATATTATGTTTTTTGTTTGTTTTGTTTTTCTTTAAAAAAAATTGTGTTGTTTTGTGATTTTTGTTTTGTTTTGGTCTTATATTATTTATTTTTGTTGTTTTTTTTTATATTATTTGATTTCATTTTTTATTTTTGTTGTTTTTTATATATTATTTATTTTTGTTGTTTTGTGTTTTTATACTATTTAATTTTTGATTTTGTTGTTTTATTTTGTTTTGTTTTTTATATTATTTGATTTTGTTATTTTACCATTTTTTTGGTACTATTTGATTTTGTTGTTTTGTGTTTTACATTATTTTATTTTGTTTTTGATTTTGTTGTTTTTATATTATTTGATTTTGTTGTTTTTTTATATATAATTTGGTTTTGTTACTTTGCGTTTTTTTATTTTATTTTGTTTTATTTTGTTGTTTTGTGTTTTTTGTTTCTTTATATTTGATTTTGTTGCTTTGCGTTTTTTGTTTTGTTTGTTTTTTTATATGTTTTGTTGCTTTTTTCTTTTGTTTGTTTTTATATTGTTTGTTTTTCTTGCTTTGCATTTTTCTTTTGTTTTTTATATTATTTAATTTTGTGCATTTTTTTATTCATAAATTATATTAGTTATATTAATTGTTTTTTTTTTGTTTTGTTTTTCTTTAAAAAAAATTGTGTTGTTTTGTGATTTTTGTTTTGTTTTGTTCTTATATTATTTATTTTTGTTGTTGTTTTTTTTGTTTTTTTTATATTATTTGATTTCATTTTTTATTTTTGTTGTTTTTTTTATATATTATTTTATTTTTGTTGTTTTGTGTTTTTATACTATTTGATTTTTGATTTTGTTGTTTTTTTATATATAATTTGGTTTTGTTGCTTTGCGTTTTTTTATTTTATTTTGTTTCATTTTGTTGCTTTGCGTTTTTTGTTTTGTTTGTTTTTTATGTGTTTTGTTCCTTTTTTATTTTGTTTGTTTTTCTTGCTTTGCATTTTTCTTTTGTTTTTTATATTATTTTATTTTGTGCATTTTTTTATTGATAAATGATATATTAGTTATATTATATAAATTATATAATTCTATAAGTTATATTATTTGTTTTTTGTTTGTTTTGTTTTTCTTTAAAAAAAGTGTATTATTTTGTTTTATATTATTTTGTTTTGTTCTATTGTTTTCTTTGTTCCGTTGCCCCAGGTGACCATACGATGTAACAAATGTTACATTTTAAAACAATTGTAGGTGGACCTCATGTAACACAAAGTGCATCAATGTAACGATTCTAAAGACTTGATAAAGACTCAGTCATGTTCATTTCTGAAGTGATTCTCAGTATAAACTCGTACATTAAGTAAGTATCAGAACTGTGACTGCAGGTTTTCCTGCAGTGTGGATTTGGTAAAGTTATTATTACATTATACACTTCACCTGGTGGTGTCCTCAGGCACAATAGTTATTTAAATGAAGTCCCGGCTCCACCTCGCTGTGCATTTCTATGTCTCCTTGGACACACATTTCCATTTCAGTGCGCTTCAGAGCTCCGAATGTGAAATTAGTGGCTTCTCTACCAGAGGGATGCTTTTTATTCACATTATCAAAGCTTCAGGCCTCTCTCAGGTGTGAATTATATTTATAAAGCCCTGAAGAGAACCTGAAGAGAAATAAATCAATCACTCCACACTGAGAAAGTGTAAAAGTGTGCAGAATACGAGATGATACAGCTGAAGGCGTCATCACTGCTCGCTGAAACTCATATGGCTCATTTGATTTATGACCTTATAACTCTGATTGGTGGAGATTTTTTTTTGGTGTCTTTTTATGTGATTAAAGGGTTACTCTACCTAAATATATGCTCTCATTCATGTCGTTCCAAACCTGTATGACTTTCTTTGTGATCTAAAGTCTATTACATAAAGTGAAAGTGGATGTTATAAAGACTTTTAATGTAACGCATTAGTCATATGGACTACTTTTGTGAACATTTAATGGTGCTTTTTATGTCCTTTTTGGACTTTTGTACGCTGTCTAAAGGTCTTCTTCCTCTGTCACTTAGATCCTTCATCATGTTTTTAATAGATATAACTTGTTTGTGGGGCCGAACTACACTACCCATGATCCTGAAGAGAATGATCCACCAATTAGAGAATTGCGGCGAACAACGCACGTCAAAAGAGCTCTGCGGCGAGTATTGACGCTGACTATCACACCTGGAGTCGCAAGTTTGAATCCAGAGCGTGCCGAGTGACTCCAGCCAGGTCTCCTTAGCAACCAAATTGGCCCGGTTGCTAGGGAGGGTAGAGTCACATGGGGTAACCTCCTTGTGGTCGCTATAATGTGACTCTAGTCAGGTCTCCTTAGCAACCAAATTGGCCCGGTTGCTAGGGAGGGTAGAGTCACATGGGGTAACCTCCTCGTGGTTGCTATAATGTGACTCCAGCCAGGTCTCCTTAGCAACCAAATTGGCCCAGTTGCTAGGGAGGGTAGAGTCACATGGGGTAACCTCCTCGTGGTCGCTATAATGTGACTCCAGCCAGGTCTCCTTAGCAACCAAATTGGCCCAGTTGCTAGGGAGGGTAGAGTCACATGGGGTAACCTCCTCGTGGTCGCTATAATGTGACTCCAGCCAGGTCTCCTTAGCAACCAAATTGGCCCAGTTGCTAGGGAGGGTAGAGTCACATGGGGTAACCTCCTAGTGGTCGCTATAATGTGGTTCTCGCTCTCGGTGGGGCGCGTGGTGAGTTGTGCGTGCATGTCGTCTCCACGGTAACGCGCTCAATGAGTCACGTGATAAGATGCGTGGATTGACGGCCTCGGGCGCGGAGGCGTCTGAGATTCGTCCTCCAACACCCGGGTGGATGCAAGTCACTACGCCACCACAATTAGAGTGCATTGGAAGAGCGAGAACCACATTATAGCGACCACGAGGAGGTTACCCCATGTGACTCTACCCTCCCTAGCAACTGGGCCAATTTGGTTGCTAAGTAGACCTGACTGGAGTCACTCAGCACGCCCTGGATTCAAACTCTCAACTCCAGGTGTGATAGTCAGCGCTTGACTTTAGGAGATGCATTAGACATTGAGGAGTTTGAGGAAGACTCAGCTTGCAATAAATCAGCTTGGCCATTTCTGTGGATTCATTTGCTTTCTTTTAACGCTGCATTGTGATGAACGTCTCCTTTTACCTTTCACAGCACAACAGAATTGGATCAGTATTCCAAGATACAGGTGAGATAAATCTGGCTCTTGTTTGCACTCGGTCTTCAGTGAGTTCTCGTGAGGTTATTAATGGTTTTATTGATACGTGATGTTGCTTCTCGGGGCGCATGTAATGGATATGGAGTATTATGGGCTGCGGTAGGTTGGATTCACATTCCGAAACACTACATCTTTTATTCCCCACTCCTCACTCGGTGAGCCCATGATTATATTATGTGTCACCTCAGAGAGGATGTGGACGCTGTGGAGAGGTCAGTGGTCAGACCACATAGGGTGAATTATTTGGGGAACGGGCGGCTGTACACGCTTTCCATGTTCTGGGACTTTAAATACTGCTGGAGCAGGTGCTAAAAAGTTTGGAGTCTTCAGTTATTTAGGCCAGAGGCTCTTAACTGGTGGGTCGTGATCCAAAAAAGAAACAATGCTTAATATAATCAATAAAATTTTGGAGTTTTGTGTTCCTTGCCACAGTCGCCTTCGGCTTGCTCACTGGGTTTATTAATACAATTATTATTTAATTATTTTTAAACACGATAAAGAATCATATCTTATCTAATTCCACAACAGGGCTCCAAACAAAAAATCAATTAAGGAGCCACTGGCTCCTATAGGGGGAAAAACAGGCGCCAAATATTTTCATTTTTAACTCCTTCCATTCCTTTTCGTCCCGCAGCTCACATGCAAGAGAAACTGCACGTGCTAACAGTGTAGTCTGTGGAGCATTCTTCGCAATTATGTGATCACGTGCATTTTTTTATGCTTGTTACTGTCACCGTGTTTTCTAACAGTCTCTTTTTTGAAATGGTTAGTTCCTGCAATGAACTCCGTTTTCCCCATTATTTCTTTTGATATAAACTTTTGTAATGTATCTCGGGAAATGTAATGCAAATTTTAAAATCAAAGGGAGTAAATTTTTACTGTCGCCAATGGCGACCTTGACAGAAATTACACTCGCAAATAAATTTATTTGGTCATAAATGCGACCATTTTTAGTGGCAGTTTGGAGCCCTGCACAAGGATGATGATTTATCGACTTTATAGACATTACATTTTTATCATCTGTTAATGCTGAACTTCTGTAAAGCTGCTTTGAAACGATGTGTGTTGTGAAAGGCGCTATACAAATAAAATTGACTTGACTTAAAATGCAACTTACCATGTAATCAGACATACTGGACTCGGACAGTTAAACAGACAGACACTAGACAGACAGACAGACAGACAGACAGACAGACATACACTACACAGACATACATACACTAGACAGACAGACAGACAGACACTAGACAGACAGACAGACACTAGACAGACAGACAGACATACAGACACTAGGCAGACAGACAGACAGACAGACAGACAGACACTAGACAGACAGACAGACATACAGACACTAGACAGACAGACAGACACTAGAAAGTCAGACAGACAGACACTAGACAGACAGACAGACACTAGACAGTCAGACAGACAGACACTAGACAGACAGACACTAGACAATCAGACAGACAGACACTAGACAGACAGACAGACAGACAGACACTAGACAGACAGACAGACATACAGACACTAGACAGACAGACAGACACTAGAAAGTCAGACAGACAGACACTAGACAGACAGACATACAGACACTAGGCAGACAGACAGACAGACAGACACTAGACAGACAGACAGACATACAGACACTAGACAGACAGACAGACACTAGAAAGTCAGACAGACAGACACTAGACAGACAGACAGACACTAGACAGTCAGACAGACAGACACTAGACAGATAGACACTAGACAATCAGACAGACAGACACTAGACAGACAGACAGACAGACAGACACTAGACAGACAGACAGACACTAGACAGACAGATATACAGACACTAGACATACAGACAGACATACAGACACTAGACAGACAGACAGACATACAGACAGACAGACACTAGACAGACAGACAGACATACAGACACTAGACAGACAGACAGACATACACTAGACAGTCAGACAGACAGACACTAGACAGACAGACAGACATACAGACAGACAGATATACAGACACTAGACATACACTAGACAGACAGACAGACAGACAGACAGACAGACACTAGACAGACAGGTATTAGACAGACATACATATACTAGACAAATAGACAGATGGACACTAGACAGACAGATAGACAGGAACTACACAGACAGGCAGGTAAACGCTAGACAGACAGATTGACATATAGAAAGATACCAGACAGACAGACAGACAGACAGATACTGGACAAATAAATAGACAGACAGATAGACAGAAACTAAACATACTCTCTCTCTCTCTCAATTCAATTCAATTCTATTCAAATTGCTTTATTGGCATGACTGTACATATTACAATATTGCCAAAGCTCTCTCTCTCGCTCTCTCTCTCTCTCTCTCTCTCGCTCTCTCTCTTTGTCTGTTTCAGAGTCATCCTCCATTCTGATGCAATCTGTCTGTCTATCCCTGTGTCTGTCTGTCTGACTGTCTGTCTGTCTGTTTCTCTTACACTCTTTTTGTGTCACTTGATGTAAAGGAGTCACAAACGTTGCGATAACCTCCAGAATACTATAGGGAGTAGAGGGTCGGGTCGGCTGGAGGGAGATGGGAATTCTGCTCTGAGAGGGGAGAAAAAATAAACCTCCTGGATTGGGAACGCTCCAGAAATAGTGAAGAAAGTGGGGTGAGAAAGGGGAGTGTTGTTTAGAAGCACACACACACACACACACACACAAAGAACCATTTAGATACCACAGACAGCAAGTGGAGCGATTGGGTGTGACAGTGGAATTGGGTCAGAGAGAGTGTGACATCAATGTTCTGGTGAGTGAACGGGCGGCACTCTGTCTTGTACAGCATAAAAGAGCCACGGAGACGTTTCAGGAGCGACTGTAGCGACACACACACCATCCACATGTGTTCTGTGTCCAGTGATTTAATGCTCAGTCTCGTATGAAAGTCCATCAGGATCTTCACGTTTTAAAAAAAAAATAATATTTTTTTTAAAAAGTTGAGTTTTTTCATATATCTCATTATTGTGAGAATGGGCTGAACGACTGAATCATGTGTGGCTGTGCAATGATGGTTTAAGTTGTGAATTTTCTTTATCTGCAGATATTGTTTCCATATTAATATCTTCAGTGGCGTTCAAGAGCAGGTGACAGAAATTGTACAAACAAACAAGCAAACATGTTTGAAAGTCTGGCGACCGTTGGACAGAAGACAGCACTTGAGTGTGCACTAGAGAGAAAGACTCGTCTATAGAGCCGTGTGTCCTGCTGATGTTCAACTCTCATGCTGCCCTTTTATTTTGCAAACAATGCAACCGCATCCCTGCATGCATAATTCAACCGCTCGATATGCGCTTGGTGTCTGTGACTGCCACAGACTGTAGCTCACGCAACGTGAATGCAGAGATTTAAACAACCACCTCACCTGTGAGTGTGTGTGAGTGTGTGTGTATGTATGTGTGTGTGTGTGTGTGTGTGTGTGTGTGTGTGTGTGTGTGTTTGTGTGTGAATGAGTGTGTTTGTGTGTGTGTGTGTGTTTGTGTGTGTGTGTGTTTGTGTGTGTGTGTGTTTGTGTGGTTGTGAGTGTGTGCGAGTATGTGTGTGAGTACATGCACATGTGTGCATGCGTGCGTGTGTGAATGAGTGTCAGTGTGTGTGTGTGTGTGAGTGTGCGTGCGTGAATGCGTGTTTGTGTGTGAATGAGTGTGTGTATGTATTTGTGTGTGTGTGTGTGTGTGTGTGTGTGTGTGCACGTGTGTGTGTGTTTGTGTGGTTGTGAGTGTGTGCGAGTATGTGTGTGAGTGAGTGCATGCACATGTGTGTGTGTGTGTGTGTGTGTGCGCGTGTGAGTGTGTGTGCATGTGTGTCTGTGTCTGTGTGTGCATGTGTGTGTGTGTGCGTGTGTGTGTGTGTGCGTGTGTGTGCGTTTGTGTGTGCGTGTGTGTGTGTGCGTTTGTGTGTGCGTGTGTGTGTGTGTGTGCGCATGTGTGTGTGTGCGTGTGTGTGTGTGTGTTTGTGTGTGCGTGTGTGTGTGTGTGTGTCTGTGTCTGTGTGTGCATGTGTGTGCGTGTGTGTGTGTGTGTGCGTTTGTGTCTGTGCGCGTTTGTGTGTGTCTGTGTCTGTGTGTGTGTGTGTGTGTGTGTGTGTGTGTTTGTGTGTGTGTATGTATGTGTGTGTGTGTGATTTACTGTATTGTGCGTCAGAGCCTTGTCCTGCAGTACACAACACAGTGACACTAAATGTGTTTAACCTCCGACTGCACTGAACATGCTGTTTATCACCTTTTGTGTATTTGGTGGCTCCTATTGTATTGTTGGTCATTCGGGTCGCAGAACAGAATGGGAGTTTTGTGTAATCTTGCCTCCGGTGATGCTAGCAGTGTTGTGTTTAGCATGTCGAGTGCCGCGTGAACATTTCTGCCTTCATTACGGTTTAAGAGCAGAACGTGCACGCGCTCAATAAACTCATCAAATGATTCTGTGTGCAGTTCTGCGTCTGACAGATGATGCTGCAGTTTTACAAGAATATCGCCGGGTCTGAACTTTGGTCTTTGGACCGGATCAGGCCGATCTGTGTTTGTTTGTTCCTCTCTTTTTTACCTCAATAAAATAATCAACAATTCACAGCTTGATGTCCCATGCAAGATCAGGGTCCTGAAGTAAAACCAGTTGAGAAGCTGTGATTTATGGGGGTCCGTAATGGACAATAATGGCATAGTTTGGTTTTGGGCCATTTTGCGAGTAATGTGCATGGCCTGCTGCACCTGTAGGGAAATGCTGAATATGTTTGTGTTTGTTTTGGTGTTGCAGCTTCAGCATCTCAGCAGTCTGGATCTGCGGCACATCTCTGAACTCAACAACGAGACCGTGATGGAGGTGGTGAGAAAGTGCCGGAACCTGACGTCCCTCAACCTTTGCCTCAACTGGACCATCAACGACAGGTACAGACAAACCCGCTGCTATATTTAATTCTTTAAGCTATAAGAATAACCTGCAGCAGTTTACATTAAGGATGTATTTGTTAACATTAGTAAATGCATGCATTAGGTGTCATAAACTGCCAAGAAATAAGATGCTTTTACAGCATTTATTAATCTTCATTACTTTGAATTAAACTGTAAAATTGATACAACGCTTCTTTTTAGTTTGTGTTTGTTTATAATGCATAAACTAATGTTAACTTTTACATTTAAATAACGTGTTAGTGTACAGTATGTTGACATTTACATTAATAGCGAATTAAGTATGAATAATTAATCATTAAAGCCACGCCATGTAACTTTTGGCCCCCTAGTGGTTGAAGCATAAAACTGCAAGTCACTTTGGCACATGTACAATCGCTGTAGTGGCTCCGGATCTTCTTTTCTTTATTTACGGATGTAAACACGCATGGAGGAATGACGGATTGAAGTATGCAATTTCTCCGTCCCGACAGCTCGGTGAGGTCTAGAATAACCGCAGTCGAGTAAAAAACACCGTGACGCTCAAATGGGCCAAAACGTCATTAAACGCCCCTATTAACCCCTCTTGATTTATTAAATGCTTTACATCGAAAAGAGCAATTTTGCTCATTTAAGTACTTAGACGGGTCACAACGAAACACACATATGGTTTTTAAAGCCCATTTGGCCTCAATTTGGCATTCACTACAGGCCACATCACAGGATGTAAGCTGACGTTCTGCAGATCTGTTCTCCATATGCATGAAATCGGACTGCTGTTTGATCCTGATTTGATTATTCAGTCAAAGGTATGTTTCCCTATGTGCATTTACACGTCAATCCCAGACTTTAGGAAGTTGTGAAAAGGGAGCGAGGCACACGTGGTCGCAGGGAATGGCCGTAACTCAGCGTTCGCTGTGATTTCACGGTTAAACAGAAGCAGCTGCCACGCAACAGACGTGTCTTCTGTTCATATCCGTGGCCATGGGAACTGCCTTCGCTTTTACAGACCCGTTTAAAGGCTTCAAACAGCTCTGACTCTAAATCACATTCATCTGCCTGCACGTGTGTCTGCACTATTGTGTTTCAGGTGTCTTCGGGGTCTTTGTGAGTCCTCACACCTGCAGCGAGCCAGACTTTATGGGGTCAAAGGCTTTGCTGAAAAACTGCTGAATAATGGCAAGAGATAAACACTTCTGTGGAGTTGTCCTCCCAGGCTGTAGTCCGATTCATGAGCAAATGACTCCTTTGAACCAGTTCTTTGAATGAATAGTTTAAAAGACTCATGAGCTACTTTTTTGAATCACTGAATCAGTCAGATGAGTTACTGAATCAACATTTGATTCACTTACTTAAAGGGATTTTTCGGGTTCAATGCAAGTTGAGCTCAATCGGCATCATTTGTGGCATGACGATTATTTAATTTTGACTCCTCCCTCCTGCCAGGGCGGAGGGCGGGGCCGAGTCGTGATGCCCTACCACAATATGTTGAAAAAGGAGGGAGGAGTCAAAATTAAATAATTGACTGGAGTCACATTAGAGCAACCACAAGGAGGTTACCCCATGTGACTCTACCCTCCCTAGCAACCGGGCCATTTTGGTTGCTTAGGAGACCTGGCTGGAGTCACATTATATCGACCACGAGGTTACCCCATGTGACTCTACCCTCCCTAGCAACCGGGCCATTTTGGTTGTTAAGGAGACCTGACTGGAGTCACATTATAGCAACCACGAGGTTACCCCATGTGACTCTACCCTCCCTAGCAACCGGCCATTTTGGTTGCTAAGGAGACCTGACTGGAGTCACATTATAGCGACCACGAGGAGGTTACCCCATGTGACTCTACCGTCCCTAGCAACCGGGCCATTTTGGTTGCTAAGGAGACCTGACTGGAGTCACATTAGAGCAACCACGAGGAGGTTACCCTGTGTGACTCTACCCTCCCTAGCAACCGGGCCAATTTGGTTGCTAAGGAGACCTGACTGGAGTCACATTATAGCGACCACGAGGAGGTTACCCTGTGTGACTCTACCCTCCCTAGCAACCGGGCCAATTTGGTTGCTAAGGAGACCTGGCTGGAGTCACTCAGCACCCCCTGAATTCAAACTCACGACTCCAGGTGTGATAGTTAACGTCAATACTCGCTGAGATACCCAGACCCTAGTGATTGACTTCTTTATAAAGTTTACCTTTGGGCTGTTGGGTCGGACAGGATTTGGCCTCTGGTTCTGATTTTGCTAGTTTGGACCTTGTGAGGTTTTGGAGGTATTTCATGCCCACTATCGTTCTACGACATTTTTGAGAAAATACATGGTGCTGAATGTTATTAGATGGCGCAAAAGTCACAGTGTGGTGTTAATATAAGTTCCTGTTGTTATTTTGCTCGATTCAGCAGTGCAGATTATTCTAAAGAGGAACAAGTTAGTCTTCATAATCTACAATCAATATACAACGACTTGTCTTTGGCCACATCCACACTGACCGTTAATAAAACTGAATACGAAGGTTTTTTCAAACTTAAATTAGTGCGGACGTGGCGTGAAATTCCGCCTGATGTCTCTAATATCTGAGCGGGCTGTTGTTTTAATATTAACCAATAATCAAATTGGTATTTAGGCATTGTTTTAGGCTACTCTAGGTTACTCTAAAATCTTGCCAAAACCAGCCGTCTTGGTTCTGACCATTCAGTTTTCCAGAGGAATTTCATGCAATCCTTCATAAAAGAGTTGTGCACCATGAAGCAACCCAACTACAACATTTTTACAGGATGTAATATAAGTCTGAGGTGTCCCCAGAATGTGTCTGAAGTTTCAGCTCACGGATCATTTATTATACCATGTTATAAACGCCTCTTTGTGGGTGGAATCAAAAACACGCTGATTTCGTGTGTGTCTCTTTAAATGCAAATGAGCTGCTGCTCCCCGCCCCCTTTCCAGAAGAGGGCTGTGCCTTTACAGCTCGTGCTTTGGTTACTACAGCAACAACACATCAGAACCAATATGATTGACAACTATAGGATTGGGAAGAGAAATCGGCCTGGGATTTTACAACTGGCCCAAAAGTTGAGCGGGGGGCTGTTCGCTGTCCTTTTCTGCATACCGTGGCGGCGTTTTGTGATCTGTTCTGCATAATGAAGTGGCTCATTTTAGCTTATCTCGGCCTGTTTCGCGGCAGACCCACCAGCTCAGTTGGTTCTCCCGATGGCTAGTCCGCCACTTCAGTGCGCCAGCCCACCGGGTAAATGCCCGGTATGCCAGATTACCAGTCCAGTTTGCCCACTGCGTCTTCAGTGGCTCTGATACCGGGAGTACACGAAGACTCTTATGTTCACTTATGACGCTTATGAAGCTGAGATGTTATTCTTCTCACTGTATCTGCTCCAGCGGACTGTGTGTCAATCACTCAGGGGAGGAGCTATGATAACAGGGCGGAGTCCGTCACCAGTCATGGGCGTGGCTTGATCTAACCTGACATCACTTTAGAGCAGAAATGAAAGCCGTTCTTCACTGTTTTTGATGAATAGAAATATAAGAAAGAGGCGTGAGTGGACTTTTAGCATTGTAGGGTGGTTGTGTACACACACATGTATGTACAAAGTGAATTTTGCATAATTGGTCCCCTTTAATATCTTTAATCTGGGAATGAACTCCAGTTCCTTGAGTCCTGTGGGTACCATGTAAATGCCAGGGTACATCAATCTGGTATTCATCCAGTACCGTAGTACACAAGTGCCATATTTACCACAGCTGTTTTTCACCGAGGCCTCATTCGGTTATGTTAAAGCCTTTCAGAGTCTCGGAGTATAAAACAGGACGTGTGATGTCTACCAGTATTACTCTGTGCTTTATTCACTTCGAATGAACTGTGAAACTATGTGTTGATATAATTCAGTCTGAACTCTTGTCTGAATACGGCCGTTTTGGTCTTTCACATTCAGTGCAGCGGATGTGGACTTCAGGTGTTGATTGTGTGCAGGTTTAGAGTTGAGAGCCTCATGTTATTATAATTCAAATCTTTTACTTGCTCCTTTCTGACACTTTTATTTAAATTCAGAAACTCGTATGCACCCTCTTGGGCTTCTCCCAGAAATCTCATGAATTTTGTGTGTTTTTCTAACTTTGATATAAAGGAATGCTTGAGAACGGCGTATACTCGCCCTCAAATGTCTTTGGCAGAAGGTTTTGTTGGATCATATATGGCACGTTGTGTTATACCATGTGTGTATCTGCAGCAGAGAAGAGCAAATAATAGGATCAATTCAGAGAAATCTCTATTCATGAGGAAACATCAAAATATGAACTATATTTAAGATATATATTTGTTGCATTTTATGACTCCTAACCTCATAATTCATACCAATTTAAAGCTGTTTCATATCACTGATTAGATCTTGGCGATAGGACGATGTTATCGGATATCGACGATATCTTAAAAGATCCTGATGCAGATTGCGATTCTCAATTGACAGACATTTATCGACAATATCAGGAATTGGCAAAACCATGAATCTGAGATATCGGCATATATATTAAACAGTAGCCCAGGATGTGAAACTAGCACCCGCCCACCCGCCAAATGCGACGACGCGTGATGTATCTATCCTCAACAGGTGAGCGACCTGTAAGACGTTTCGAGGTGACACATGACAAGAAATGCTGTCAGTCACAAAGACACGTGCTTGAAGAAACACACTTTATTATATTTTTTACAACAGACAAACGCCGTCAGTGCTCGTGTCTGATTCGCTGTTTGTTCCGAGGCGTGTAGCGGGACCCTGTCTTGTGAAACACGCATGTAAATATTTTTCACTCTTTTTCCTCTGTTTCATTCCTCTGAAAACTGTTTGCAAGAATAATGTCTTTTATGAGAATGCTGCAAATTATCTCTGACCATCTCAGGAGGTGCTGTGAGTTTAATTCACATGATTTCCTCACGGTTGGCATGCATTGTGAACGTATCTCTGCAGGTTCAGTAATAAATATCTTTTAATTTAAGGATGTAATATAAGTCTCAGGTTTCCCCAGAATGTGTCTGTTAAGTTTCAGCTCATAATACCCCACGGATCATTTATTATACCATGTTATAAACGCCTCTTTTTGGGTCGAATCAAAAACACGCTGATTTCATGTGTGTCTCTTTAAATGCAAATGAGCTGCTGCTCCAAGCAGGCGATCCCAGCCATTTAAACTGTCAGGAGGATCGCGCTGGATTGCCGCTTCAAGGCTGCATCCAAAACCAGGAAAATGCTGCCTCCAGAGGCTGTATACGGAGGTAGGATGAAAATAAGGTGCTTTTCAAACTGTTCAGAGACCAGTTTCCTTAAGAGTTCGATTCATTCAGAACAGCTGTCATTTAAGCCATTAACTGATTAGGCAGCAAGTCAGCTGCTTACGTTTTCAGATGCATCCCAAGGTAAAAGTGCTTCACGTGTGCTATCAGTAAATATCATAGTCACTATTCACTGTATGTGCAATTGGTTTGATTTGGGATTTTTAGAGAAAATTCGATTGCTAATGTGGACATGCATCCATAGCTGCTGGACTACTGTGTGTACTGGTATTTCCTTCTGCCTAATATATTAACAATTTCTTCATGTGCAAATAAATTAAACAGAAACAGAAATCTGAAATCTTTAGTTTTGTGTGAAATTGAGTAAATATAGTGCTAAACAAGAGTTAATTATTTTTTTTGCTATTTTATGTTTGTTATTTACTATATTAAATGGTGTGATATATTGTGTGATCCGCCACCCTGCACTCTGGATATCGGCATTGGCCATTAGAAAACCTGTATCAGAGCAAGTCGACCACTAAAATAAATAAATATGCATATAAAATACTGATTGGTGTTAAAATTATGCAATTATGTGGGAAGAGTTCTGTTGGTTTTTATTTTTGTAAAAATGTCCACTTGACTCATCTTTTTCCAGCTTATTACAAGAATGCCAAATAATTTATTAAACGCACATGAAACATTGATTTGGGTTTAAATGTAAATTATTTTATCAGCTTACTTGAGAAGATTTCAAAGTGATCCGAACAGGAACAATGGATCACAAAGGACCCGGATGAGGCGTCTGATATGTGGATATGCGGTTGTTACTCTGGGTTATCACACCACTAGATGGCGGCATTGAACAATCAGATTCTAGTATTTCAGACTTGTGTAATTGTTGTGTGAAATAATATTTTGCCATTTTATCAGCTATCATCCACACTGGGCATTGGAAACTATTTTCAGTCAATGGTCTGCGCATATGTAGCGCCTTTTTAACCTTAGCGGTATTCAAAGCGTGACTCATTCACACACACACACTCACACACCAATGGTGGCAGAGCTGCCATGCTAGGCACTAGTCTGCCATTGGGAGCAACTTGGGGTTCAGTGTCTTGCCCAAGGACACTTCGGCATGTGGAGTCGTGTGCGTTGGGAAAAACCCGGGAATCGAACCGCCAACCATGTGATTACCGGACAACCCGCTCTACCACCTGAGCCACAGCCGCCACTCTTTTCTAGACAAGCATACAGTTCAGAGAAGCATTGGAGTTTGAAAACAGGATGCATTTTGCCCACCGAACAGTGAAGCGTTCAGGACATAATCATTCCTGATGAGATCCATGAGAGAATCCATTATAAACATTCCTCCATATGTGCTTATTCTTCGGGAGTAATGGTGGTTTCTAGCATCCCCGCTGTAATGAACACTGACGCTCAAACAGGTGAAATCAGTCCTGATGTAGTTTTGTGCTCCTAATGGTTCAGACGGAGCCGACTACAGCTGCTCAAAGAGATCTACTCAAGAACACCATCAGTCTTTGTTTGCATTTGGAAGAAACTGTGCCTATTGTGAGGAAGTAACACATTTGCTAACATCCTTGACCTCTCTCTGCTGGATTAGCCGTACCATTTCCTCTCTGTAATATTTTCATCTTCATAGCGGGTAAATTAATTACAACGAGCTGCTTTAGGAATGTGAGTTGTGTGTACTTTTCAGGGCCCAAAGAGGAGCACTCGAGGCCTTCTTGATTCATACGATTCGCCGGTGACGGCACACACTTTTACAGGAAGCCCTCGAGACCGGCTCTTAGCCACAGTTCTGTACGCACTCCAGCTGTATAAACGGGATTTGTGTAAAAGCTATTTGAGTCGCTCTGAATGAAGGGTTCTGCTAAGCAAATAGGTAATGTAATAACGCAAAGCAGTTCCCCTGGCTCGCTACCAAAAGACTTATTGCATTCAAAGCGCCGTAGACGTTTGGGAAAAGTCCCGATCAGAATGTTGTCTGTGAGACTGTTTGTTCTGCACGATTTCCCAGCGAGCTCTTTAATAGATCAGAATGGAAATCCAACACCTTGAAATTTAAAGAATGAAATTTTGAGCTCCCGCTGCTTTCTCCAGATAACAACTGGAAGTATAGGCCTGAAATATGGAGTGTGATTCATTTGTGGGGAGGGTGCGGTTGTGCACGGTTGGATCCAAGAACGGCAAGTCATCTTTCAACACCCTTCATTAAATAAAACGATGATAGCTCATAGAAAAATCAACGGCATATGAGAAATCCCCTCACCTCTGCTGGATGAGAGCTGCGAACATTTATACAAAGTGTTTACGGCCAGATTCTGGGAGGTTTTTGAGTTCAGATCAGGCACTTGTTTTGATATTTATCACAACACATGGATCTGGTTATCGTACACGCCTGCAGATTTATCAAACACGCCTGTGCGCCATTATCATGTCTAACGCTTGTGTAATTTGGCACCGGCCCGTCCGTATTTCATTTCTTCGTAAGGGCACTTTTTGAAAAGTATGGATTCAATATTAGTAAAGATTCAAAATATCAAAACCCTGAGCCGGAGACCCGCTAGGATAACAACAGAACAACTTCCTGTCTAATATAAATCTGATTTAGTGATGTGATTGAATTCACCAAACGTTTGAAGTTTCTCTCTGGCATTTCTCATCCTGGGACAAGACGAGACTTGGCAGGAAATCACACGCATCAGTCATGTTGGGTTTTGTGTGGTATGCACCAATTGTTTCATTCCTCCGCACTCAATTCAATTGCGTCTCGCCATGTTCTAATGAAAGTTAAGAGGCTCGTTGTTAATGTGTCAGAAAATAGATTTCCTCAGTGTTGGAAATTTGAATGTGCGCTGGTGGGATTCATTATCGAGGAAGAGGAGGAGCGGATCTTATCACTCTTCATCTGATGAAGACGTCACTAATCAAGTCTAATGTTTTCACTCCAAGTTAAGTCTCAAAGCACTCTTGGTGATATTAATCAATATCTCGCTGGTTAGTTTTATCAATTCAATTCAGTTTTATTTGTATAGTGCTTTTTTACCACACGTATTGTTCCAAAGCAGCTTTGCAGAAAATAGAAGAAAAACAGATATTTCAAAAAAATTACTATTTCATGGGATTTTCATTTTTATTAAGTCAAGTCAATTTTATTTGTATAGCGCCTTTCACAACACACATCGTTTCAAAGCAGCTTTACAGAAGTTCAGCATTAACAGACGATAAAAATGTAATGTCTATAAAGTCGATAAATCATCATCCTTGTGCAGGGCTCCAAACTGCCACTAAAAATGGTCGCATTTATGACCAAATAAATTTATTTGCGAGTGTAATTTCTGTCAAGGTCGCCATTGGCGACAGTAAAAATTTACTCCCTTTGATTTTAAAATTTGCATTACATTTCCCAAGATACATTACAAAAGTTTATATCAAAGAAATAGCGGGGAAAACGGAGTTCATTGCAGGAACTAACCATTTCAAAAAAGAGACTGTTAGAAAACACGGTGACAGTAACGAGCATAAAAAATGCACGTGATCACATAATTGCGAAGAATGCTCCACAGACTACACTGTTAGCACGTGCAGTTTTTCTTGCATGTGAGCTGCGGGACGAAAAGGAATGGAAGGAGTTAAAAATGAAAAAAAAAAATAAATAAATAAAAAATTTGGCGCCTGTTTTTTCCCCCTATAGGAGCCAATCGCTCCTTAATTGATTTTTTTTTTTTTTTTTGGAGCCCTGTTGTGGAATTAGATAAGATATGATTCTTTATCGTGTTTAAAAATAATCAAATAATAATTGTATTAATAACCCAAAATAACAGAATATGAGGGTTTACTTGACATAAGATCATTTTATCATTCATATCAAGCTCTTTTAATATCAAAAGTTTCTTAATTATCCACTACCTTTACAAGGGATGGGCCGTTGACATATAAAACCCATTGAGTCAGTTTTATGAGTCTGAGTTGAGTCTCAAGTCAGTTTTATGAGTCTGAGTTGAGTCTCAAGTCAGTTTTATGAGTCTAAGTTGAGTCACAAGTCAGTTTTATGAGTCTAAGTTGAGTCTCAAGTCAGTTTTATGAGTCTGAGTTGAGTCTCAAGTCAGTTTTATGAGTGGTTGAGTCACAAGTCGGTTTTATGAGTCTGAGTTGAGTCTCAAGTCAGTTTTATGAGTAGTTCGAGTCTCAAGTCAGTTTTATGAGTCTGAGTTGAGTCTCAAGTCAGTTTTATGAGTAGTTGAGTCTCAAGTCAGTTTTATGAGTAGTTCGAGTCTCAAGTCAGTTTTATGAGTCTGAGTTGAGTCTCAAGTCAGTTTTATGAGTAGTTGAGTCTCAAGTCAGTTTTATGAGTCTAAGTTGAGTCTCAAGTCAGTTTTATGAGTCTGAGTTGAGTCTCAAGTCAGTTTTATGAGTCTGAGTTGAGTCTCAAGTCAGTTTTATGAGTCTGAGTTGAGTCTCAAGTCAGTTTTATGAGTCTGAGTTGAGTCTCAAGTCAGTTTTATGAGTCTGAGTTGAGTCTCAAGTCAGTTTTATGAGTAGTTGAGTCTCAAGTCAGTTTTATGAGTCTGAGTTGAGTCTCAAGTCAGTTTTATGAGTCTGAGTTGAGTCTCAAGTCAGTTTTATGAGTAGTTGAGTCTCAAGTCAGTTTTATGAGTCTGAGTTGAGTCTCAAGTCAGTTTTATGAGTAGTTGAGTCTCAAGTCAGTTTTATGGGTCTGAGTTGAGTCTCAAGTCAGTTTTATGAGTAGTTGAGTCTCAAGTCAGTTTTATGAGTCTGAGTTGAGTCTCAAGTCAGTTTTATGAGTAGCTGAGTCTCAAGTCAGTTTTATGAGTAGTTGAGTCTCAAGTCAGTTTTATGAGTCTGAGTTGAGTCTCAAGTCAGTTTTATGAGTCTGAGTTGAGTCTCAAGTCAGTTTTACGAGTCTGAGTTGAGTCTCAAGTCAGTTTTATGAGTCGTTGAGTCACAAGTACTCAAAGTTGTTTACGAGTCAAAGTCAAGTCTTAAGTGAATTGTTTACGAGTCTAAGTCAAGTCTTAAGTGAATTGTTTACGAGTATAAGTCAAGTCTTAAGTGATTTGTTTACGAGTCAAAGTCAAGTCTTAAGTGAATTGTTTACGAGTCTAAGTCTTTAGTGAATTGTTTACGAGTCTAAGTCAAGTCTTAAGTGATTTGTTTACGAGTCTAAGTCAAGTCTTAAGTGATTTGTTTACGAGTCTAAGTCAAGTCTTAAGTGAATTGTTTACGAGTCAAAGTCAAGTCTTAAGTGAATTGTTTACGAGTCTAAGTCAAGTCTTAATTGAATTGTTTACGAGTCTAAGTCAAGTCTTAAGTGATTTGTTTACGAGTCAAAGTCAAGTCTTAAGTGAATTGTTTACGAGTCTAAGTCTTTAGTGAATTGTTTACGAGTCTAAGTCAAGTCTTAAGGGAATTGTTTACGAGTCTAATTTAAGTCTTAAGTGAATTGTTTACGAGTCAAATTCAAGTCTTAAGTGAATTGTTTACAAGTCTAAGTCAAGTCTTAAGTGATTTGTTTACGAGTCAAAGTCAAGTCTTAAGTGAATTGTTTACGAGTCTAAGTCAAGTCTTAAGTGATTTGTTTACGAGTCTAAGTCAAGTTTTAAGTGAATTGTTTACGAGTCAAAGTCAAGTCTTAAGTGAATTGTTTAAGAGTCAAAGTCAAGTCTTAAGTGAATTGTTTACGAGTCAAAGTCAAGTCTTAAGTGAATTGTTTACGAGTATAAGTCAAGTCTTAAGTGATTTGTTTACGAGTCTAATTTAAGTTTTAAGTGAATTGTTTACGAGTCAAAGTCAAGTCTTAAGTGAATTGTTTAAGAGTCAAAGTCAAGTCTTAAGTGAATTGTTTACGAGTCAAAGTCAAGTCTTAAGTGAATTGTTTACGAGTATAAGTCAAGTCTTAAGTGATTTGTTTACGAGTCTAATTTAAGTCTTAAGGGAATTGTTTACGAGTCAAAGTCAAGTCTTAAGTGAATTGTTTACGAGTATAAGTCAAGTCTTAAGTGATTTGTTTACGAGTCTAATTTAAGTCTTAAGGGAATTGTTTACGAGTCAAAGTCAAGTCTTAAGTGAATTGTTTACGAGTCTAAGTCAAGTCTTAAGTGATTTGTTTACGAGTCTAATTTAAGTCTTAAGGGAATTGTTTACGAGTCAAAGTCAAGTCTTAAGTGAATTGTTTACGAGTCTAAGTCAAGTCTTAAGTGATTTGTTTACGAGTCTAATTTAAGTCTTAAGTGAATTGTTTACGAGTCTAAGTCAAGTCTTAAGTGATTTGTTTACGAGTCTAATTTAAGTCTTAAGGGAATTGTTTACGAGTATAAGTCAAGTCTTAAGTGATTTGTTTACGAGTCTAATTTAAGTCTTAAGGGAATTGTTTACGAGTATAAGTCAAGTCTTAAGTGATTTGTTTACGAGTCTAATTTAAGTCTTAAGTGATTTGTTTACGAGTATAAGTCAAGTCTTAAGTCAGTTGCTTTAGTATTTGTTGAGCTTCAATTCAATTGTCGAGTTGAAAATGTGAATTTTTTTGTCATCTAAGTGTGACTTGAGTTCAGGTTACCATCTTTGGTCTGAGAAAGAGACGGCTTTGTTTAGGTGCTGAAATAATGTTTATGTATGGATGTCTCGCACCACTAGATATACTGAATCAAACGGGAATTCTTACAGACCAAGGTGAAATTAATTTTCTGCTTTCTAATAAGCTCAGATGTTCCCTTGTGAGGTAACGGCACCTACACCATTGTCAATATTACTTCTGTATTCATAACTTTGTTTAACATGGCTTTAATTAGGCTTATTAAAACTCTTTTGCTCTTTGGAAAGGCAAAAATGGGCAGAGGGAAGCTCACATGAAGAGAATGTGCTGGGGTTCATAAGTATAAAGGGAACGCAAAGCCAATTTGTCAAAGGAAAGTAATTTAAAGGCTCACAGGTTCAAGCGCAATGTGTCGCCAGAGATTTTAGGGCTTTATGTGATGAAATGGAGTCTAAACATTTTAGATCTGATTAACAGTTTCTTATCAGCTCTTTAAATCTCTCCAGAGATGAATTATACATTAAGCGGCAAACAGCAATTATGGGGCAGTGTGCACCAATACAAACATGCATACAAAGTTTTGTCGATATGTTAAAGTGTTTCCAAAATGCAGCCTTGCATACTTTTGCCATCTTCAAGGCATTCAGGTGCCATAACACTTTAGGCTGTGTTGTTTTGAGTAAGTGTTGCTGTTACCAGACAATAGCCAAGTTTCCATCCACCTTTCGCGCTATTTTGTTATCGACAAAGTGAAAATGCGAGAAAACAAAAATCTCGACATTTGCCACCTTCTGCCCGTTTCCATTCAAATGGTCTTTTATGGATAATAATGGTGTGCGTGATGACGTCACGCCTAAAAAAACACTTTGTCGCATTGGTTTTGGTTTAGCGCAACCGAAATCTGCCGTTTCCATTCAGAAATGTGTTTATCGCTAATTCGCCTCCCAGATGTCCCTAATGTTATCCTTTGTAGTTTGGGTTAAATGGGGAGATTATTGAGAGAATTAATTTTAATTAGTC
The DNA here is from genome assembly GCA_032164185.1 of Moxostoma hubbsi. Lineage (NCBI taxonomy): Eukaryota > Metazoa > Chordata > Actinopteri > Cypriniformes > Catostomidae > Moxostoma > Moxostoma hubbsi. Next base: position 1,684,228 of record JAVLUX010000246.1, read on the forward strand.
AGTTTATGGTCATTTTAATGAACAAATAAAAGCAATCAGAAGACGAGGAATTGCAATACAAATGGAGCAGTTGTTCTTCTGATGGGCATCTAATCCTTCATCTAATCTAAAGCATCGCCATGACAACCGCATCATGTCCCGCATGTTTCTCCAGCGACTTTTAACCACCAACTGAACTTGATCATCATCTCAAATATATTTTAGCTTCATAATGCAAATGTATATTTTCTGAAGAAGCAGTAAATGTGATCCACGGTAAAGATGGTCAGATTTAAAATATTTAAATGTTTTAAAATGTTCAAAAGCTGGTTTTCTGAAAGTGAACTCAGCATTGGAATAATAGTTCTGGTAGTTTATAGTCTTGAGAAAGGTCTAGAACATTCTGAGAACATCATTCAGACGACTTTATTCATCTACAGAACAGAGTACGGCTAATGTAAGTGTGTGTAAAGAAAAGGCATATATAGGTCTAAAATATGTATTTTTTTGTTTGGTAATTGATTTTTTTAATTTAAAGCTTTTTTTGTTTGGTAATTTTTTTTTTTTTTAATTTAACGCTTTTTTCGTTTGGTAATTTTTTTTTTAATTTAACGGTTTTTTTCCTTTGGTAATTTTTTTTTTAATTTAACGGTTTTTTTCGTTTGGTAATTTTTTTTTAATTTAACGCTTTTTTTCGTTTGGTAATTTTTTTTAATTTAACGTTTTTTTTCGTTTGGTATTTTTTTTTTGTTTTTATTTAATGCATTTTTCTTTATTTAATGCGTTTGCTAATAAACGAATTGAACATTTTTTTTTTTTATTTAATGCTTTTTTTTTCGTTTGATAATTTATTTAATTTAATACAGGGGATTTTGCCGGCATTTTTTCAAAAGTAAATCTAAACAATAATTTAATAGAATTGGTTGTAAGTGTTCCAAAAAAAAAAAAAAAAAAAAGCACTGATGATTTTCTCCTAGTGAGGTGTATTTATTTTTTATTTAAAACATGTTTTTTGTATTGTGGGATAATTCCGTGACTGCCGTCTATTTTTTTTGAATGGTGTGAAAAAGCAAAACAGTGGCCATTCATTTGTTCTCCTTGTACTTGTCGATAACCGGTGTATGATACGAGATATTTGTGTTGCACTCCTGGAAGTGTCACATTTGCAGATTGGCTCTATATGGCGTAAAGATCAATCCATAATCACGTACAATAAATTGTATTTCAATACTGTCGCCATGGTAACACAGGCTAACGATTGGGACAAACTGTGATGTCATGTGACACTGCATTATTGCATTAGTGCCAATTTTATCGACAAAAAGTGTTTCCAAACCAGTTTTTCGCGACATTTGATGTATCGACATAGAGTTTATGCGTTTGAGTTAAACGAATACATTTTATGAGAGTTAAATTAATTCATATCTGAAGCACCTGAAAATGGGGCGTTTTGAAAACAATGAACCGATGAGTTTTCAAACAGAAATGGATTAGTGTTCATATGGCCTAAATGTATTATAGCTGTCTGAAAAGTATGTTAAATGTGTAATAAATGAACTGTTGTTGGCAATAGTGAGTTTGAAATGTGATGTCCAGACAGTGGACCAGACAACACCAATACAAAGCGATTACCGTGTAATTAAACCAGGCTGATATTCTAGTAAAAATGTCATATCTGTCCATCACAGGAGAGAGGAAAGTATACAGAATGGACCCTACTGAGTGGACCCTACTAAGTGGACCCTACTGAGTGGATATATCGTTCACTCCGAGTGGATATTGAACCGTAGCTGCAGGTTTTTCTCTTGATTCTGGATCCTGCTAAGCTGAAGGTCACTCAGGCTTATCAGCCAAACAAGAGGGACACGCTTGAGTTTAAGCAAAGAGAAACCTCACAATACGAGAACATCCCCACACACTGTTAGTGCCGTCATGCCTCGACCGCAGGAAGCACTCAGGATCACTGCTGGAGGCCACTTGGTTTCTCGTGCACGGGTTCTTGAGGCTCAAGTCTATGAGATGAGGTTTGCTGGTCGGCCGGTTGGGTTCTGCGCTCTTGGCTAGTGCGATCACAGAATTGGTTGTGGGTGTTTGAGTTTAATCTTGTTGAAGTCTCAGAGGGTAATATTGAAGTGTTTGGATTGAATTGCACTGGGCCGGGACAAAAACTGGCAGCAGTCAAGATGAAGGTGTGGGAACGGCCCTCGGGTTTGGCTAATTTGCTTTTTGGAGAGATGCCTTTAAACACACATTATCGTCATCTTTGACGGGAGTGCTATATTACATCCTGTACGAGCCATCACATCAGGAGATGTTAGCCAGAACGTTAGGCTACATTCACACAGTCTGTGTTTCGGACTGACAACCGTATTTACTTACAGGTGTGAGTCTTAAAATCTCCTGTTCACCCAACAACTTAAAGTAGGTGCTTGAATACTGTCTGTATGAATTCTAACAGCTGTAACCATAGTAACAGTGACTTAAAGATTGCAACATCATAACCACCGCGTTATTTTAAATTAAAAAATTGTTTTCATTATATCCCCCTTTTCTCCCCAGTTTGGAATGCACAATTCACGCTACTTAGTAGTTCCTCGTGGTGGCGCGGTTACTCACCTCAATCCAGGTGGTGGAGGACGAGTCTCAGTTGCCTCCGCTTCTGAGACCATCAATCCGCGCATCTGATCACGTGACTCGTTGTGCATGACACCGCGGAGACTCACAGCATGTGGAGACTCATGGTACTCTCCACGATCCACACACAACTCACCACACGCCCCATTGAGAGAACCACTAATCACCACCACGAGGAGGTTACCCCATGTGACTCTACCCTCCCTAGCAACCGGGACAACTTGGTTGCTAAGGAGACCTGACTGGAGTCACATTATAGCGACCACGAGGAGGTTACCCCATGTGACTCTACCCTCCCTAGCAACCGGGCCAATTTGGTTGCTAAGGAGACCTGACTGGAGTCACATTATAGCGACCACGAGGAGGTTACCCCATGTGACTCTACCCTCCCTAGCAACCGGGCCAATTTGGTTGCTAAGGAGACCTGACTGGAGTCACATTATAGCGACCACGAGGAGGTTACCCCATGTGACTCTACCCTCCCTAGCAACCGGGACAATTTGGTAGCTAAGGAGACCTGACTGGAGTCACAATATCTCTCCCTCTCCCTCTCTCTATCTCCCTCTCTCTCTCTCTCTCTCTCTCTCTCTCTCTCTCTCTCTCCCTCTCCCCTCCGGCAGTTTGGATTGCCCTTTTATTCCTCTCCAGCACTCACTGCAACACAAAACATTGTTAGAGGTGATTTACCACAGGTGTCAATCCTTACCGTTCTTCCTCTCTCAGCCTCGCTCTCCACAGACGTCGCTCGGCCACACACTGTATCTGCTTTAATGGCACAGATATTTAACTCTACCGCCCTCTCGAGTACTGTGTGTTACCACCACAACAATGCAAGAAAGCATGTTAAGCATGTTTCTAGTCTTACTGTTTACTGTCCATCTCCTGTAGTCCTAAAGTGCTAATACGTCAGCTCGTACACCTTATTTTCATTATTATCCATACACGGAGCGTTTGCCACCATAAAACATCTGCCATGCCGTTATTCAAGCATAGATTTATTTCCAACGCTCTCTTTTGTTACTGAGTGTCAAATAATTTGACATGTTTTACGCTTGATTTGTTAATAGCAATGTACGAGGCGGTGAAGTTTCCTCTTCAGTCACTTGGGTTTCCTAATGAAACGCTGTGTGATGTATGTTGACATTAAGATCGTTTTACTCCATAACATCACAAAAGCTGCATTGTAAAACTTCCAGCAAGTGGCCTTCACATTAAAGTGAGTGATAGAACTGGTCCAGGTTCATTCCACACACGCACGCGGCACTCAGAGAGCTGTAATAACTATTTGCTTTGGCTTATAGTTCTTATTCTGCTCCTCTTCTGCCGCAGCGATCGCTATTTAAACTCTTCTCAGCTTGCGGCCTTATCAGATTCCCTGAACGTGAAAGACTATTAACAGATCTCTCTGGGGGTTTCTCTCACCTCTGCTGCAATTCTATTGAAAATTTAAGAAATATATTGGCAGAAGACTTTGAGAAGATTTGAAGGATATTCAAGATCACTGATATTTTGTCATGAGAAGAAAATGTAAAGTACGGCCGGGTGATGCTTTGAATATTCTTGATATATTTGCAGTGACTTAGCTGGCAATATGTAATTATGCAACATTGTGAATATTGCAATTGTTTAGTGAGTTTTTTATTGCACCGTTCAAACATATATTGTATTGTATATATAACATATATACAGGATATTGATCAGCCACAACATTAAGTCCACCTGCCTAATATTGTGTGGATCCCCCTTGTGACGCCAAAACGGGGCTGTAAAGCAGTTCAATGGAAAGGAGGAGGCGAGAACAGGCTTAACAATAAAATAATATTTTAATGATAAACTTAAAGCAAAGGACAAAACACACACACATGAGGGACATGTCCGTAAACGATCTCTCTCTCGCACTACCGTCTGCCATCGGCCTTTATCCCTCTCGGAGGCTTAATTAGCCTGATAAGGGACCGGGCGTGTATAATCACGACCTGGCCCCGCCCTCCGCCCTGCCACAAGGGCCATGTGATTATCTAATCTGCTCTTATGGAAAGAAATTGGTACTTTTATTCACCAAAGTGGCATTCAACTGATCACAGTGTATAGTCTGGACATTAATAATGTGTTAATTGACTATTACAATTTGATAAACATGTTCAGAACTTCTTAAACTACTCCAAAGTGTTCTTATCAAAAAAATCCTTCATGTGCAGAAATGACATCTTTGCAGATCCTTGTTATTCTAGCGATCAGTTTGTCCCAATACTCAGGTGACCTTTCACCCCACACTTCTTGTAGCACTTGACCTTTCACCCTACACTTCCTGTAGCATTTGACCTTTCACCCCACACTTCCCGTAGCATTTGACCTTTCACCCTACACTTCCTGTAGCATTTGACCTTTCACCCCACACTTCCTGTAGCATTTGACCTTTCAACCCTCACTTCCTGTAGCACTTGACCTTTCACCCCACACTTCCTGTAGCATTTGACCTTTCACCCCACACTTCCCGTAGCATTTGACCTTTCACCCCACACTTCCCGTAGCATTTGACCTTTCAACCCACGCTTCCTGTAGTACTTGATCTTTCATCACACACTTCCTGTAGCATTTGGCCTTTCATCCCACACTTCCTGTAGCATTTGACCTTTCACCCCACACTTCTTGTAGCATTTGACCTTTCACCCCACACTTCCTGTAGCACTTGACCTTTCACCCCACACTTCCTGTAGCACTTGACTTTTCACCCCACACTTCCCGTAGCATTTGACCTTTCAAGCCACACTTCCAGTAGTACTTGACCTTTCACCCCACACTTCCTGTAGCATTTGAACTTTCACCCCACACTTCCCGTAGCATTTGACCTTTCACCCCACACTTCCCGTAGCATTTGACCTTTCAACCCACACTTCCTGTAGTACTTGACCTTTCACCCCACACTTCTTGTAGCATTTGACCTTTCACCCCACACTTCCTGTAGCATTTGACCTTTCACCCCACACTTCCTGTAGCATTTGACCTTTCACCCCACACTTCCTGTAGCACTTGACTTTTCACCCCACACTTCCCGTAGCATTTGACCTTTCAACTCACACTTCCTGTAGTACTTGACCTTTCACCCCACACTTCCTGTAGCATTTGAACTTTCACCCCACACATCCTGTAGCATTTGACCTTTCACCCCACACTTCCTGTAGTGCTTGACCTTTCAACCCACACTTCCTGTAGCACTTGACCTTTCACCCCACACTTCCTGTAGCACTTGCCATAGATGTGACTGTCTTGTCGGGCACTTCTCATGCACCTTGCAGTCTAGCTGATCCCACAAAAGCTCAATGGGGTGAAGATCCGTAACACTCTTTTCCAATTATCTGTAGTGCAATGTCTGTGATTCTTTGCCCACTCGAACCTTTTCTTTTTTGGAGTGACTCGGGCTCAGCTGGTAGAGTAGATTGGCCTCTAATTTTAACACTACCGCGGTTGGCGGATCGATTTCTGGCCCACATGACTCCACATGCCGAAGTGTCCTAGGGCAAGACACTGAACCCAAAGTTGCTCCCAATGGCCTGCTAGCGCCTTGCATGGCAGCTCTGCCGTCACTGGTGTATGAATGTGAGTGTGTATGAATGGGTGAATGAGAAAAAAACGCTAAGGTTAAAAAAGTGCTATATAAGTGCAGACCATTTACCATTTTTGTTTTTCTGTTTCAAATGTGGCTTTTTCTTTGCAGTTCTTCCCATAAGAGTTTTCTCTTTACTGTTGTACATGAAACTGGTGTTGAGCGGGTAGAATTCAATGAAGCTGTCAGCGGAGGACATGTGAGGCGTCTATTTCTCAAACTAGAGACTCTAATGTACTTATCCTCTTGTTTAGTTGCACATCTTCCACATCTCTTTCTGTCCTTTCTGTCAACCTAATATTGACCTTAAGACATGCCAGTCTATTGCAAATATCTTTCAATTGTGTTTGATATTTTCTAGTATCAAATGATCAATTTAGCATGATTACTCAAGGATAAGGTGTCGGAGTGATTTTGTTTGCTTTGTTCGAATACTTAACATTTATTCTGAATTCATAATATGTTTACCATTTAAAGATGACTCCATTGAGTTTGATTCAAACTTTGAATGCAGTTGAATTTAATTAGTGAAAACAGCATGGATTGAACTAGACTTTTACTGCATTTTACTTTTAAGTTTTTTTAATCTTATTACCTACAGTTGCTGTTTAGTTGAAATGGTGGTTCCTCTGATTTAAGAGCCATTAAAAGGCTTTCTTCTAGATGTTTCCGGACGCTGGATTGAGTCGTATGTTGTGTTCTGGTCTAAAGTTCAGTCCATTATTTGCTCTGATGACTGCAGGACTCGCTGCTTCTCGAGGGTTTGAAGCTGAACTGAGTGAAATCCAAATGCCAGCTTCCATCATCACAGACACACGGAGCTTTAATGGCTCAGTTGTGCTGTTTCTCTGTGAGAAGTGAGCGACGCGTAATTGGCGATGCTGTGTTATGTCACGAAGGTCAAGTGTGCTGTCATCTTAAACCGTTTTATTATTCATTTAAAGCCCTTTGGCGTCGTCTGCTTATACCGGACGACATATTAAGGGGCCTTTTTCAATATTAGATGATTTTTTTTATAGAGGTCAAGATCTGATTGAAGGGGTGAGTGTTGAGTTTAATTACACATCACACAGTATTTCACTTTCAGTATCAGTCATATGTGACACTCAAAACCTCTCGGTACAGTAAGGAAGCTGCTGATTCTATTACAACATACTGTATATCTAATCTTCAGCGAGAAAGTGCAACATTGGAACCAGCTTTACTGTTTTTGAATTTGTATGCAAATGCAAATTGGGGGATTAAAACCTCTGGGGTTCGTGCTCTTTTCTCAACGTGTGCTTTTATCTTTAAAATTGATGCATGTAACTTTTTCGATGTTCAAAGACTTTCTTCTATCCCAGCTTACTGTAATATGCAGAGACAACTGTAAGTATTCTATTTGAAAATTGCTCCGTTTCGAGCGACCCATCCGGCCAGACACAACAACACTGGCTCAACCAACAGCACAGAAGTTACACACTTCAGATGTAAATATACTTGAAACGATGGTGCTACAAATCAAATCATGACAAAGATACACAACAGAAGTAAATAAAATGTAAAAATTAGCATAAAAAACAGGACGTTTTGTATAATTACACACACACACGTTTGTGTGTGTGTATGTGTGTGTGTGTGTGTGTGTGTGTGTGTGTGTGTAAAGAACATGTAAAGTCCTTTGTTGACTTTTTCTATTTACTTTGTGTATGTTCTTTTCTTTCTTTATGATCATCTTTTTTTTAAGGATTATGTCAGATTGTCTTGTGTTCATAAATTAATCCCCATATATTTACCAAAGTTGACATTTACATATACTTTCAAGAAACGCTCAGAATAATTAATTACAATGTGCTAGTAAGGCCTAGTTACATGCTAAAATATGCTACGAATGCCTAACAACATATTTGCAATGCCAAGCTACACATTTAAACCTGCTAGCACTGTTGAACTACATGCTTGCAATGTTTTGCTACATGCTAAAACATAATAGCAATACCTAACAACATGGTAGCAATGCCTAACATTATGCTTGCGATGCCTAGCTACACGCTAAAACATGCTATAAACGCCTAACAACATACTTGCAATGCCAATCTACACACTTAAACCTGCTAGCACTGCTGAGCTACATGCTAGCCATGTTTTGCTACATGCTAAAACATAATAGCAATACCTAACAACATGGTAGCAATGCCTAACATTATGCTTGCTATGCCTAGCTACACGCTAAAACATGCTATAAACGCCTAACAACATACTTGCAATGCCAAGCTACACACTTAAACCTGCTAGCACTGCTGAGCTACATGCTAGCCATGTTTTGCTACATGTTAAAACATGATAACAATACCTAACAACATGGTAGCAATGCCTAGCTATGTGCTAGCAACACTTAGTGACACACTAATAATACCTAGCAACATGCTAACAACACCTAGCAATATGCAAGAATGCGCTAGTACATCCTAGCAACATGCTAGCTGTACCTAGCCACATATTAAAGCGTGATAGCATTGCCTAGCAATATACTAGAAAATGCTAACAATTCCTAGCTACACACTTAAACCTGTTATCACTGCTGAACAACATGCTAACAATGTTTTGCTACATGCTAAAACATAATAGCAATACCTAACAACATGGTAGCAATGCCTAGCTATGTGCTAGCAACACTTAGTGACACACTAATAATACATAGCAACATGCTAACAACACCTAGCAATATGCAAGAATGCTCTAGAAAACCTAGCAACATGCTAGCAGTACCTGGCCACATGCTAAAGCGTGATAGCATTGCCTAGCAGCTTACTAGACCATGCTAGCAATGCATAACTACACACTTAAACCTGTTAACACTGTTGAACAACATGCTAGAAATGTTTTGCTACATGCTAAAAAATAATAGCAATACCTAACAACATGGTAGCAATGCCTAGCTATGTCTTAGCAACACTTAGTGACACACTAATAATACCTAGCAACATGCTAACAACACATAGCAATATGCAAGAATGCTCTAGAAAACCTAGCAACATGCTAGCAGTACCTAGCCACATGCTAAAGCGTGATAGCATTGCCTAGCAGCTTACTAGACCATGCTAGCAATGCATAACTACACACTTAAACCTGCTAACACTGTTGAACAACATGCTAGAAATGTTTTGCTACATGCTAAAACATAATAGCAATACCTAACAACATGGTAGCAATGCCTAGCTATGTGCTAGCAACACTTAGTGACACACTAATAATACCTAGCAACATGCTAACAACACATAGCAATATGCAAGAATGCTCTAGAAAACCTAGCAACATGCTAACAGTACCTAGTAACATGCTAAAGCATGATAGCATTGCCTAGCAACTTACTAGACCATGCTAGCAATGCATAGCTACACATTTAAACCTGTTAGCACTGTTGAAAAACATGCTAGCAATGTTTTGCTACATGTTAAAACATGATAGCAATACCTAACAACATGGTAGCAATGCCTAGCTACATGTTAGCAACAATTAGTGACACACTAAAAATACCTAGCAACATGTTAACAACACCTAGCAATATGCAAGAATGCTCTAGAAAACTTAGCAACATGCTAGCAGTACCTAGCCACATGCTAAAGCGTGATAGCATTGCCCAGCAACTTACTAGACCATGCTAGCAATGTTTTGCTACATGTTAAAACATGATAACAATACCTAACAACATGGTAGCAATGCCTAGCTACATGCTAGCAACGCTTAGTGACACACTAATAATACCTAGCAACATGCTAACAACACCTAGCAATATGCAAGAATGTGTTATAAAATACTAGCAACATGCTAGCAGTACCTAGACACATGCTAAAGCGTGATAGCATTGCCTAGCAACATATTAGAACATGCTAGCAATGCCTAGCTACATCAGAGCCCTTCTATCAATGGGAGACTACAAAGTTAGCAAAGCAAAGCATAACGTAGCAGTCCCATAGACATTCTTGTGAGTACAAAGGAGTCCTTTTTAATGGATGTCAATGAAGGAGTTCCCTCAGTGTGCTGAATAAACTGCTTTTGTGAGGAAACCATTAATCACTTAATTAATTGACCGCCTGTCTGCTAATCTTCAACTTGTTTTATAAAAGAACTGGTGACTTTACTCGAGTAATATTACTAAAACTAGTTTTATGTGGGAGCACATGGCTGAAATGCCTTTGGGGTTAAACGCGGGCTCTTTGTTGATTTGAGCTTTTATCTTGAAATATTCCTCTGTTGGACGCGGCCGTCTTCATTTACTCATCTGTCGCCTTCTCATCTCCCTCAGATTACACAGAGGCATTGTGTTTGAGGTTTATGGGTTGGTGTCATGATAACAGAGGGCTTCAAACACTCTCTTTTGTCCGTTTTCAGCTGCCTTTTGCTGCTTATCTTCCTCCTGCAACAGAATAGGCAGAAAACACATTCACAGAAGTCTAGAGCACTAAACAAAAACAGCTGATCTGTCTCAGCATGCTCCCTAGTTCAGTAGTAAGTACACTACCCTACAAATTGACAGCTGACATTGTTAGCTTACGCGTGCATGCTCGTACGCACGC
>JAVLUX010000246.1:1700000-1710000 GCA_032164185.1 Moxostoma hubbsi
GCTGGGAGGAGGCCTCGGGGAAGACCCAGGACTAGGTGGAGAGATTACATCCCCACACTGGCCTGGGAACGCCTCGGGGTCCCCCAGTCAGAGCTGGTTAATGTGGCTCGGGATAGGGGAGTTTGGCGCCCCCTGCTGGAGCTGCTGCCCCCACGACCCGACTTCGGATAAGCGGTTGAAGATGAATGGATGGATGGATGGATGGTGGTACAGAGCTCAGCTGGTCTTGGTGACGGGCACGCTTTGATGTCGGTTTTATGAGGCGCATTCGATTGAGTCGTGGTCACATGCGCAGAGGCTCTCCAAAAGCGCCCGTGGTTTACTGAAATCAAAGCGGCGCTCTGAGGACGGCCTACAGATACGACACCCTCGCGGGTTTACTCTCGAACCTTTGCTTCGTTCCTGCCCATTGACTGAGGGGAACTTCGAGCCGTCAGATAGTCCCGCCCCCAACTCACACCATTGGTTGAGTAACATTGTTGGGGCGGGTCTATGCGGGTCACTCAAAACAAACGCAGGAATTTGATAGTGCCGCGGAGACTCGCCGTTTACAGTTTTCGTGAAAATGAACCTTTGATGGACTTATAGGTCTCGCTGCATATTAAGCTGGGAGAGAAGGAAGTATTTTAACACTGAATGACGTACTTCAGCTTTCAGAAAGACATTTATTGCTACTGCAAAGATTGGTGTTGGGTGGTAAACTTTACCGTGTGTGATATAACTGTTACTCTTGCAGACAGATTGGAGGATTACTCAGAGGACAAACGAACAGTCATTTGAGCACATGAAATGTGTCACAGGTGTGAATGCTGATCTATTCAAAAATGAACATTTCTAGCATTCTCCATGCGTCCCCGCGTTACAAACGAGATAAATCAGCCTCTGAAGGGCACTTTGAAGGGAGAACATTCATACTAGCCATGCTGTAAGATCGCTTCAAACAGAATTTCCAATAAAAGTGACTTATAGGTGAGTTCCGAATAAACGCTTTTGAGCCCTGCACCTTTCAACCCTTCAAAGCTCTCACAGGGGATGGTAAAGTCTTTGAAGGGAATAGGGCATAGTGTTGATCACTTCTGAATGAAATGCATACGTGTTGTTGTTGTTGTTGTTGCTCTTCTTCTCTGTGTTGAGTTCGACTTCCTTGTTAAATACACGTCGCTCATCACCTCTGTTTTTCGGAGCATGTGCATAACACCGAGGCTATTGCGGTCTGATTGACATGTGCACATGCTCGATGCAACCGATCTACAAACGCATTATCTAGGTCTGTTAGTTTCAGTATGCAAAAACCGGACTGGGACGATTTCAGTCAGACTAACGCTTTTACACAACGGTTTAAAAAGACAAATGATTGCTTTAGTAGAATTTAATTTAGACTTTTAAACCGCATGCAAACGCACTTATTTATGAGTGCCGCCTAATTGAATTCTGCGCATGACGGACGCATTAAAAGCGCTCAACAGGACGTAGAGCTGCACGATTCTGGATAAAGTGAGAATCACGGTTTGTTTTGTTTTTTTGCTTGGAGTAAAGATCACGAATCTCTCATGATTCTGTCGAAAATGCTTTTTCAGTGATTTACAATACCTGGACAAAAGACAGATCTGAGAAAATGCTCTCCGCTTCAAGATATGCAAAAAATGTTGTCACTCAAATATATACATTTAAAATGTTCTAAGACGACAAGAGTGGCGCAACAAATACATTATAAACTAAACAGCACCTTGTTGTTATTTCCTGTTTCTAAAAAGCAAAACGAGCGGAAAAAAGCTTCATTAACAGTTCTATTTTAACTTGGTGTTGCACTGGTTAGCAAACAGCAAATATGCAAACAAACACTGTTATTTTACTAAAGATTAAAAATAAAAAATTTCTTTTTTTTTATCCCAGTTTGGAATTCCCAATGCGCTCTAAGTCCTCGTGGTGGCGCGGTTACTCGCCTCAATCCGGGTGGCGGAGGACGAATCTGAGTTGCCTCTGTTTCTGAGACCGTCAATCTGCGCATCTTATCACGTGACTTGTTGAGTGCGTTACCGTACAGACGTTGCACATGTGGAGGCTTCACTCTATTCTCCGTGGCATCCACGCACAACTCACCACACGCCCCACCGAGAGCGAGAACCACATTATAGTGACCACGAGGAGGTTACCCCATGTGACTCTACCCTCCCTAGCAACCGGGACAATTTGGTTGCTAAGGAGACCTGACTGGAGTCACATTATAGCGACCACAAGGAGGTTACCCCATGTGACTCTACCCTCCCTAGCAACTGGGCCAATTTGGTTGCTAAGGAGACCTGACTGGTGTCACATTATAGCGACCACGAGGAGGTTACCCCATGTGACTCTACCCTCCCTAGAAACCGGGTCAATTTGGTTGCTAAGGAGACCTGACTGGAGTCACATTATAGCGACCACGAGGAGGTTACCCCATGTGACGCTACCCTCCCTAGCAACCGGGCCAATTTGGTTGCTAAGGAGACCTGACTGGAGTCACATTATAGCGACCACGAGGAGGTTACCCCATGTGACGCTACCCTCCCTAGCAACCGGGCCAATTTGGTTGCTAAGGAGACCTGACTGGAGTCACATTATAGCGACCACGAGGAGGTTACCCCATGTGACTCTACCCTCCCTAGCAACCGGACCAATTTGGTTGCTAAGGAGACCTGACTGGAGTCACTCAGCACGCCCTGGATTCAAACTCTCGACTCCAGGTGTGATAGTCAGCGTCAGTACTCGCTGAGATACCCAGTGATCTTTTAACGATTAATCGCGCAGTTCTAACAGGACACAAACAGTCAACAACATCACAAATGCACAACACTTCGCTCTAATTGGCTGTTTATTTCTCCGCATGTTGGTAAAACAGACAGCTTTGAATTTCACACGCATGCATGCGCATCGGTCATCAAATCCCATGTTTTATTTATTGTGTGTTTTTAATTGGTGTGATTGTCACCTAGTGAAGGAAGTTCTGCTCTTCAGTTATCAGACCGTGAGGCTTTAATGAATTTGAGTGCACGAGACTTTTTGAGTTATAAATGCAGAATCTAAATACCACTTGAGAGAAACCTGCTCAAACACTTCTGACATCAAATATAATCTTTGATGATACAAGATGTGCTGATGGATCTAACACATGCTCACACTCATGCATGCACACATTGGGCTCACAGATATTAACAGATTTATGTTGTGCTGTAGTACATTGGACTCATTTTGGCACACATTTCTGGACAAGTCAGATTGCTATCTCTAATGTGTCTCGCAGGGCATTTGAACTTGGGGTTTTTCATGATCAGTGGAAACTCAAACAGTCAACAAGTGTAAATACCCTCCTTAACTACAATATTTACCATGTAACTATATATGTAAAGTTGTGTTTTTGTGGAGTGTGTGTGGTGATGTGTGTGTGTGTGGTTTGTGCATGTGTGTGTGTGTGCGGTGTGTGTGTGTGTGTGTGTGTGTGTGTGTGTGTGGTTTGTGCATGTGTGTGTGTGTGCGGTGTGTGTGTGTGTGGTGTGTGTGGGATGTGTGTGTGTGTGTGTGTTATGTGTGTGTTATGTGTGTGGTGATGTGTGTGTGTGTGTGTTATGTGTGTGTTGATGTGTGTGTGTGTTATGTGTTTGGTGATGTGTGTTTTTGTGTGTGTGGGGGGGTGATGTGTGTGTGTGGTGATGTGTGTGTGTGTGTGTGTGTGGTGATGTGTGTGTGTGTGTGTGTGTGTGTGTGTGTGTGGTGATGTGTGTGTGTGTGTGTGGTGATGTGTGTGTGTGTGTGTGTGTGTGGTGATGTGTGTGTGTGTGTGTGTGTGTGTGTGTGTGTGTGTGTGGTGATGTGTGTGTGTGTGTGTGTGTGTGTGTGTGTGGTGATGTGTGTGTTTGTGTGTGTGTGGTGATGTGTGTGTGTGTGGATATGTGTGTGTGTGTGTGTGTGTGTGTGCGGTGTGTGTGGATGTGTGTGTGTGTGTGTGTGTGTGATGTGTGGATGTGTGTGTGGGATGTGTGTGTGTGTGTGTGTGATGTGTGGATGTGTGTGGGATGTGTGGATGTGTGTGTGTGCAGTGTGTGGTGTATGTGGATTTGTGTGTATGTGTGTGTTATGTGTGTGGTGATGTGTGTGTGTGTGTGTTATGTGTGTGGTGATGTGTGTGTGTGTGTGTTATGTGTGTGGTGATGTGTGTGTGTGTTATGTGTGTGGTGATGTGTGTGTGTGTGTGTTTGAATGCATGTTTTTGCACACTGTTTGAATATTGACTTACAGCAACATCATGAGTTACGGTGCTGAATAATAAATCATGATGCGATCATGTTCTCATGGGGAGAATTCTGATTATCTGTTTAACAATCAACATCACGAATCGCCATCCCGACGGGGGCATGAGATGCTCATGAATATTTATATCTCATTATTGTCATCATAGCTCACTGCTAATCAAACTCTCCCTCGCATGTATCATGACCGCGTCTGGTTCTTCAGCTCCTCATCATGAGGTCAGAAGAGCTTTCAAACGCTTTATACACAATGTGCTCGTCCAGTGAGTGTTCACGGGGGTTTGGACTGCTCTTCAGAATTACAATATTGAGTGAATAATTGGTCTTTATTTCTGAATAAATGCAACATTTTGTAAATGAAAGCAGTGTTACCCAGGTCTCCTAAGCAACCAAATTGGCCCGTTGCTAGGGAGATATTTTTTTTCTTCTTTCGCTCACTGTTGCTCCACCTCGCTCTTTCCCTCTCCCCTTTTCCCAGGTCTCGAGATGCGGGGAAAGCCTGCTGGCGTAAAGGAAGGAGGAGTGTGACGAGGAGGAGGGCGGGGCCGGGCTGTGAGTGCGCACGGTCGGCCCCGCCCTCCTCCTCATCACACCTTTGTCTTCAAGTGGTATGGTTTGCCCATACAGTAGCTTACTTCTGTGTTCCCAACCCAGAAATGTGAAAGGAGTCTTTATAAGGAGACCACATATCTTGTCACTGCATCTTAGTGTTTGTTTATAACATACATTATTGAACATATCAACACATAATCAGCATTTGTTTTGCTAATCACTTTCATTAGAGGGATGTTTTGAAGTCTCAGTAGGGAGCACGATTGCAGAACGCAGCACATGTCAGGCATTCGTTTATGGACTGTATATCTCTCTGGAGGCGTTGTGTATCATCATCACTCTTTTGTCATCTGCCAATCGCTGTTAAAGCTGTCCCAGAATGCAACGGTACTAATTAACACCACATTATTGATCGACAGCCAGCTTGCTGATTGTGTACGGTCTCCATTTCTGAGCAATATTAATGATTAATTGTGGCAGAATGAAGCAACAAGTTGCAGAATGTGGTTAGTGATGTTCTTGATATATTTAATGTTTTAAAGATGATGCATATTTAAATAAATACATATTTATGATGCAGGGATAAAGTCACTATGGTGACATATTTGCCCTGTTTCTATCAGACTAATAGTTTTTACAGTAAAATAGGTGAATACCACCTAGAACACCCTAGAAACCACATAGCAACACACAAAAAATCACTCTGAACACCCTAGCAACCACCCACAACACTGTAGCATTGTGGCCAGGGCTGGACTGGCAATCTGGCATACCGGCATTTTCCGGTGGTCCGACTCACTTTGGGGCTGATCATGGGCGGACTGGCCATCGGGAGAACCGAGCGGGCCATTGGGTCATTCGCGAAACGGGCCAAATGGGCCACGATAAGCTAAAATGAGCCATCGCGTTATGCTGAACGGACCACAAAATGGCGCCACGATTTGCAGAAAAGGACAGCGAACACCCCCGCTCAACAACTTTTTCAGTACTGATGGAGATCCGTTCTTGTTTTATATATGGCTCAAAAATTAAGATTGTCGATTTTTCTTTTTCAGATATTCTTAATCTGTGTCTTCAGTATTTATTTTTGAATATTTATCAGTGAGGCATTTTGACACTGTGCACTTTCTTTTCTGCTCATACAAACTTGATTGTTGAGGTCGACGAATCGGGACAGTATCAATGTAATAACAAAAACAAAACACTAAAGTCATCCATTGCACTTGTCAAATGTGCGCTGGGAGTTTACTGGCTCAGTGCTTAGAAAATAAAAAGAGCCGCTGTGTTCGTATCGTACACTAATGAGCGGCATTTCCACAGTGATTTTGGGCATGATGTGGGAAGTTTTTCCCCTTTCCATATTTATTTTGTAATGCACGTACTGAATCTATTATACAGGCTAGAAAATTGATGTATAAAGTTGTAGAACATGCAAAGACCATCTGCTTAATTTAGTCATATAATGTTTTGCAATCATACTTTTTTATAATTTATTCCAGGAAATCTTCCATATTGGTTGCCATAGAAATGTGTCGGCTTTTTTGGGCGGCCGTGGCTCAGGTGGTAGAACGGGTCGGCAGCTAATCGCAGGGTTGGTTGTTTGATTCCCGGCCCACATGACTCCACATGCCCAAGTGAAGTGTCCTTGGACAAGACACTGAACCCCAAGTTGCTCCAATGGCAGACTAGCGCCTAGCATGGCAGCTCTGCCATCACTGGTGTATGTGTGTGTGTGTGTGTGTGTGTGAATGGGTGAATGGGACGCAGTGTAAAGTGCTTTGGTAACCTCTAAGGTTAAAAAAAGCGCTATATATGTGCACCATTTACCTCTTATGTTCTATGCAGCCATAATATTAAAGTGAGATATTTGTGCATTCATAATATTTTTGAATGGAAGGACGAGAGAGAGAGGTTAGCATTGGCACGGCCAGTACTGCCACCCCCTATAAGCAGACTGCGCCGTCTGCGTAGGGCACCAACTCCATAGGGGGGCACCATCTTACCCTAGGCGGGCACCAGAAAGTGCACCAGCTGCCCTTACTCGCTGACTTATATAAAGTATATAGTGTGTGTGACAGGGCGGAGGGCGTGGCCGGGTCATGATTATACCCACCCGGTCCCTTATACTGGCTAATTAAGCCCCCGAGAGGGATAAAGGCCGACTGCGGAAGGTGGTGCGAGGAGAGAGAGATCGTTTACGGTCAGCTGACCGTCATGTGTGTGTTTGTGTCTTTTGTTTAAGTTTCTCATTAAATCTATTATTTATATTGTCAAGCCAGTTCTCGCCGGCTCCTTGTCCTATATTCCCTTTACACTGGTGCCCCCGCAATGTTGCGTAATCACGACCCGGCCCCGCCCTCCGCCCTGTCACAGTGTCTAATAATGCGTTGGCAGTGTACACTTTACTTTCTCTTGCCAGTAAAGCTCGATGCCTAAATTGCAATCGCAGCATGTGCACTGATTTTATGGCATGTAGACACATATTTTTGGAGATATTCGGAGTTTGGACATGGGACGTAAACAATTCCAGTGTTGCCTTTACGTTGATAACGCTCAACTTCCAGTGAACCCAGATCATTTCTCAAATATGTATAAGTCAGGTAGGATCTGCGTTTGTCTTGGCTGAATGTAGAATGATGGCCAATTGTTTAATTTCACATATCAGACAGGCTTAACACGCTTATAATGACAGCACATGTAAAGGAACATTAATGAAAGAGACGGTTTTCACAGAGCTTAAGTTCTTTGAGCTGGAGGTGTTGAAACGGTGAAGCTTAAGCAGGTAAACGTTAAATGCACCTCAGATAATTGGAAAGTCCAAGCACGGAAATCTATTGACACACGTTCAGGGCGAGATTCAGCGCTCTGTCCTCTGTGAAATCCCAAAAATGTACAAGTGTCATTTCTGTGCCACTAAACGGAAGTGCAACATTAATGACGCCATCGGTTGTGTTCTTGTCACTCTCTTTAATAACCGAACGGTCCGTATACGGTCCGAATAAAGCTGCGTTCACACTGCCAGCTACGTTGTCGCTGCATGTCGCCAGTGGCTAGCGGTTAGGTCGCTAGTGGTGTGTTTGGAGAGTCGAATCAGCCGTTCCTATACAATTAATATCGTATATAGGCATGCATGTCTCGAAAGACAATTCTTTGGCACCTTACGAGGTCAGCTGTAGGTTTTGCAGCGCCTTGAATGACTTAGTAGGACAATCGTTGAGTGACAGTAATTGCAAGTGAATGCGCTAGCAGCTCCAGAGGCATTCGCTGGTTTCTCTTTGCATCACTCCCTCTTGGTCTGCCAGGCGGAGTGTCTTCTCCTCCCCTCTCCTGAGGCCGAGTTTCACACCCTGGCAGTTTGCTCGCAGTCACCCGGGTTGATAACGCAGCTCTTCGTGTCCCGTTTGCAGGCATCTTCGAAGCGCAGGACTGGGCGACTAGTGGCTCGTGTGCCTGGCGCCAGCTCGGCGTACCAGTCATCCTTGGGTATCCTGCCATCCTGCATGCGATGCACGTGCCCGAGCCATCTCAGGCGCCTTTGACGGAGTAGAGAGTGCTAGGAATGTTGGCCATGTTGAGGACTGAGGTGTTGGGAATGCGATCTTGCCATCTGATACCGAGGATGCGCCTGAGACAGCGGAGGTGGAATGTGTTTAGTTGATGTTCTTGTATGTTGCCCAAGACTCCGACCCTTAGAGGAGGGTGCTAAGGATGGCCGGTATGCCATATTACCAGTCCAGCCCTGGTTCTCGCTCTCGGTGGGGCGCGAGGATGCCGCGGAGACTAGCGTGAAGCCTTAACACGCGCTACGTCTCCGCGGTAACTGAGCGCGTGCTCAACAAGCCATGTGATAAGATGCACGGATTGACGGTCTCAGACGTGGAGGCAACTGAGATTCATCCTCCGCCACCCGGATTGAGGCGAGTCACTGCGCCACCACGAGGACTTGGAGCGCATTGGGAACTGGCTGTTCCAAATTGGGGAGGAATTATTTGACCCGACATGTCTATATGGGGGCTTACGGATTTGTTCTTCCTTCCCAATGCGCTTGTTAATCTCTGTGACAAGGGTCAAATTGCAGGTGATGTTGGAACCCAAGTAGGTGAAGTCCTGAGCGGTTGTTTATGGAAGGGGTGTCTCTGACGTCCTGGCCCACGACATTGGTCTTTTTGTTGTTGCAGGCATTGGCAAGGTGGTCGATGAGTGTCTGCAGGCCATGTTCTGCGTGAGCTGTCAGCGCGACATCATCAGCGAATATAAGTTCTCTGATGAGGACTTTGCAGACTTTGGTTTTGGATCTGAGACGCCCGAGATTGAAGAGTTTGCCGTCAGATCTTGCATGGAGAAAGACTCCCTCTTCTGCTGTCCCAAAGGCATGTAATTAATAATCTTCTCTCGTATTGGCTGTCGCTCCCGAAAGTCGCTCTTCATTTGGTCGCCAACGGTTGCCGGAAGTCGCCAGCTCTCGTTGAAAATGAGCGAGATGAGGTCGTTTTGTCGCATCATCAAGCAAAACACCTGGATTGGGCAACCATTAAATGCACAGACTCACTTTCGTCACCACAAGAAAGGGCTGGCAGTGCTTTTATTTTTTAGCCTAATTCATCCAAACTGGATCACGTTGCTGGTACATCGAGGCACTCACATGGGGTATAGGCCTTAACAAGGCCGGCTATTAAATTAAGGCAATAATATTAAAAACCATAATCAAATTGTGGCAAGACAAGCCTTTATTATGTACAGCAATTAATTTATATAATTCCCATTAAGTTTCAAAGACATTTGCTGTCCATAAAATATCATATTTGATTGTGTAATGGTTGAACGCATATAGTGAATGTAAAATCTTTATACAGGTCGTATAGCCCATATGTTAAAGAAATGCATGCAACTAAATAATAGATAAGTGTCTCATTTTATTCAGTCAGTTTGTGGTTAGTTGTTGCATCCTAAAAATAAATGAAAACTATTTTCCGACATTAAAAATGTAAGGTTCATTCTGTTCTGTTTAACAAAGATAAGGACGCAGATTTACTCCCTCATATAGACATGTCGTGTAAAATCATTTCCCCCAATTTGGAACGCCCAATTCCCGATGCGCTCGGAGTCCTCGTGGTGGCGTGGTGGCGTAGTGACTCGCCTCAATCCGGGTGGCGGAGGACGAATCTCAG
>JAVLUX010000246.1:1720000-1742500 GCA_032164185.1 Moxostoma hubbsi
GCGTCTCCTTCCTGAGCGGTATGATGACTGTGTGGTCACATGATGGCGTCTCCTTCCTGAGCGGGATGATGACTGTGTGGTCACATGATGGCGTCTCCTTCCTGAGCGGTATGATGACTGTGTGGTCACATGGTGTTTATACTGGCGTACTATTGTTTGCTCAGATGAACGTGGCACCGTCAGGCGTTTGGAAATTGCTCGCAAGGATGAACCGGACTTGTGGAGGTCCACCATTTTTTTTTTTGAGGTCTTGTCTGATTACTTTTGATTTTCCCATGATGCCAAGCAAAAAGGAGTTTGACGATATTCCTTAAAATACATCCACAGGTACACCTCATATCAGAAGCTAATTGGCTAAAGGCTCGAAAGGCCTAAAACTAGCCAACAAACCAGCCTGACCAGACGAGGAGTCCAGCTAAGACCAGCAAACCATCGTAATCTGGTCCAGCTTTCAGAGTCCCACTGTAGCAGATTCGCAGCATGTGGATAGAAGGATGGAAAACACACAACAGTCGTTGCTACTCTTGAGCTGTAGTTTAGCAAAAAGGCACATGGAGAGTCACAGCTTGCTAAAGTCACTCATAATGACATCCCGACCGTATGGGAATGACACGCGGTTTAGTGGCTAACAGCAAGGTCAAGATTTAATCATCAGTCCCGTCCTAAAAACACTTTCTAGGAGGAAAAAGCAGAATATACTGTGTATCGTATCAATATATTCCAGTGTAGGGATTTATTTTGAGATTTTGAGATCTCCACAGCGTTGCAAATATATTACAATTCCCTCCTTTTCTCACCATCCACTCAATCGAAGTGCAAATATTTGCTGTTTCTCTGTAATCCCTAGAATACTCCTCGCTTGCATGCCGGGACGCCGTAAACTGAATACAAGATTTTTCCATTTTACAAGGACAGTGTTGCACAGACGTCCTTGCCCGACCTTCCAGATAATGATGTTTCTTCCTCATGGCATCCGTGTGACTGTGGTCCTGTTCCACACATGAATGATGAGGATTGAGGAGAGGTGTGCTGTAAACCGATCACACTTCCCATTTTCACCTGAGAAACCCCCATAGACTCACACTGGAGGAGGGACGACAAACTTGCATCAAACATGCGTCATATTTTTAAAAGCAATTATAAATGTGAGCAATTATGATCGTGCTGCGGTCATTTGAGATAACTGTGATTATTGTCATCAAGGGCACATTGTGTGTCATTCAGTTGGACTCGGACACCAATCAGAGCAGCTCCTGATGTAACGCACAGCGCTCCGGCTTCACTTTAAACGATCTTTGTGAGTTCATACACGCAGTGTTCATGACACGCAGTGACACAGAGGAGGACACGTGCACTTACTCAATTCTGTGGAGTGATAAAACAATTAAACTAAATCTCAAATGTTTTGCTTCATGAGAAATAATGGCTCGTGAGTTTAAACAAAGAACATTAAAATAACGTGTGAAAGTGAAGAAATATAATATTATATAATATAAAATAACATAATATAATATAATATAGTATAATATAATATTATATAATATAATATAAAATAAAATAATATCATATACAATAATATAATATACAATAAAATATTATAATATAATATAATAAAATATAGTATAAAATACAATTATATAATATAATATAGTATAATATAATAAAATAATATAAAATAATATAATATAAAATAAAATAGTATAAAATAAAATAATATAATATAAAATAATATAATATAAAATACAATAATATCATATAAAATAAAATAAAATAATATAATATAGTATAAAATAAAATAATCTAAAATAAAATACAATAATATAAAATAAAATAATATAAAATAAAATAAAATAATATAATATAAAATAAAATAAAATAGAATAATATAATATAGTATAAAATAAAATAAAATAATATACAATAATATAATATAAAATAAAATAATATAATATAAAATAATATAAAATAAAATAAAATAATATCAAATAAAATAATGTAATATAAAATAATATAATATAATATACAATAAAATCCATCCATCCATCCATCCATCGACAACCGCTTATCCTGTACAGGGTCGCGGGGGGCTGGAGACTATCCCAGCTAACTTTGGGCGAAAGGCAGGGTACACCCTGGACAGGTCATACAATAAAATAAAATAAAATAAAATTATATAATATAAAATACAATTATATAATATAATATAGTATAATATAATATAATAAAACATAGTATAATAAAATATCATATAAAATAATAAAATATAGTATAAAATAATATAATATAGTATAAAATAAAATTAAATAAAATAATATAATATAGTATAAAATAATATAATATAGTATAAAATAAAATAATATAATATAAAATAATATAAAATAAAATAAAATAAAATTATATAATATAAAATACAATTATATAATATAATATAGTATAATATAATATAATAAAACATAGTATAATAAAATATAGTATAAAATAATATAATATAGTATAAAATAAAATAAAATAATATAATATAAAATAATATAAAATAAAATAAAATTATATAATATAAAATACAATTATATAATATAATATAGTATAATATAATATAATATAATAAAACATAGTATAATAAAATATAGTATAATATAATATAATATAGTATAAAATAAAATAAAATAATATAATATAAAATAATATAAAATAAAATAAAATTATATAATATAATATAGTATAATATAATATAATATAATAAAACATAGTATAATAAAATATAGTATAAAATAATATAATATAGTATAAAATAAAATAAAATTATATAAAATAAAATAATATAATATAAAATAATATAAAATAAAATAAAATTATATAATATAAAATACAATTATATAATATAATATAGTATAATATAATATAATAAAAAATAGTATAATAAAGTATCATATAAAATAATAAAATATAGTATAATATGATATATTTAAAAATATATATTTAATTGTTTTATTTTTTAAAAATGAATATAAAATAAAATGAGTATAACACAACAAAAATTGTCCAAAACTAAAGTTGACCAAAAAAGAGAGACAAATTTTAAGCATTTAGAAATATTTGTATAATTGAAACATTATTTTTCATGTCATTCATACATTTTTAAAGCCTTAAAAGGAAATCATAAGTCCCTATTTTAATATTTTATTTATTTGAAGTTAAATGTGAAAATGACTTCTTAAGGTGTTTGAAGCACAGACATATGACAATGAATCGTGAAAGCCCTAAAACAGTAATCGTAAGCCAAATTTCATAATCGTGATAGCCCTAATAATAGCTCAAATGTCCCAGTACTGTTAGACTCTTGAAGTGCCTCTCGTCCAATCAGATTCAAGGATTGCATGCATTTCAAAATATAATGCATCATTTTCCAGCACAGTCAACCATTTTTACAGGACTCGCTTCAATGCATTCTGAGTTTTTAGAAGAGCGTTCCTCTGATGCATTGTGTCTGAGTCACAGCAGTGAAGTATTAAATAAACTTGAGCTCTGAAGCTCTGAAAGTTGCAAGAAGCCTTTTTCCCTCCCGTCTTGATACTCCTTGTAGCGCCATAATAGCGTGGAGATTCCCCCACTGTTTTCCAGTCATAATGCACAACAAATCTGAGCAAAGCTGGTGACATTGAAAAGCTCTGCCTCGCATCTGCTCTGAATCATGCAAAATCGACTTTTAAATCAGTTTTGGGTGAGAAATGCATTTATGAGAAAAGATGGTGTACGTGCATTTAAGCTTTTATATGAGTTGAGATGCGTTTGTTATAAATAAATCCACTATTTAACATTTTTAATTGAAAGCAGCAACGTTGTTTTCCCTCCAAATTTGACACATTTTATAACTGGCTCCTTTGGCGAATTTTGTCCTCTTGAGGTTTTTGTCCTCTTAAATGATGACATTCACTTTTATTAAACGTTCTCTTTATGATCGTACAGGAACGACAAATTCCTCCTTCCACATCCAGGTGTGGAACAACAGCGTCTCTGTTTCGAGACATTTCAGGGGTTTTATGGACGTCCCGCACGTCAGTCTGCTGTTCTACGCCGATTGGCTGCGATATTTATATTTTGGCTGAAACCATTTTTTATTGCCTATAAAAACTCAAGATTTCGTTGGACTACAAAAATGATTTTCACGGCCAATTCATACAGTCTTAAAGTGTCCGAGGGAAACTCTTAAGTGATGTTATAGACACGTTTTGGAGCCAAAGGAAGAGTAGTGTGGAGTGAAGTGCCCTTTATAGTCGTCTTAAAATAAAGGCAAACACGAAATACATTTTTGCAAAAAATATTCTCTCTTTCCTCTTAGAGAAATGTGTGTGTGGTATCTTTAAAGGGACAGTTCACCCAAAAAAGAAAATTCTCTCATCATTTTCTCACCTTTGAGAAATTCATCCCAATATTGAGTGACTATCGTTCTTCAACAGAACACAAATTAAGGTTTCTAGAAAATATTTCAGCTCTGTAGGTCCATATAATGCAAGTGAATGGTGACCGGAACTTTGAAGCTCCAAAAAGCACATAAGGGCAGCATATAAGTCATCCGAAAAGCTCCAGTGGTTTGATCCATGTCTTTAGAATTAATATGATAGGTGTGAGTGAGAAACAGATCAATAGTTAAGTCTTCTTTTACCATAAATCTCCACTTTCACTTTTACATTCTTCTTCTTTTGTTTTTATTTGTAAATTCACATTCTTCATGCATATCGCAGCGTACAGATCTTGCTGTCAAAGGTGGAGATTTATAGCAGAAAAGCACTTAAATATTGATCTGTTTCTCACCCACACCTATCATATCACTTCTGAAGACATGGTTAAACCACTGGAGTCATATGTGAAAGTGAATGTGGAGATTTATGGTAAAATATGACTTAAATATTGATCCGTTTCTCACCCACACCTATCATATCAATTCTGAAGACATGGATTAAACCACTGGAGTCATATGTGAAAGTGAAAGTGGAGATTTATGGTAAAATATGACTTAAATATTGATCTGTTTCTCACACACACCTATCATGTCACTTCTGAAGACATGGATTAAAGCACTGGAGTCATATGTGAAAGTGAAAGTGGAGATTTATGGTAAAATAAGACTTAAATATTGATCTGTTTCTCACCCACACATATCATATCACTTCTGAAGACATGGATTAAACCACTGGAGTCATATCTGAAAGTGAAAGTGGAGATTTATAGTAGAAAAGCACTTAAATATTGATCTGTTTCTCACCCACACCTATCATATCACTTCAGAAGACATGGATTAAACCACTGGAGTCGTATGTGAAAGTGTAGATTTATAGTAGAAAAGCACTTAAATATTGATCTGTTTCTCACCCACACCTATCATATCACTTCAGAAGACATGGATTAAACCACTGGAGTCATATGTGAAAGTGAAAGTGGAGATTTATAGTAGAAAAGCTCTTAAATATTGATCTGTTTCTCACTCACACCTATCATATCACTTCTGAAGACATGGATTAAACCACTGGAGTCGTATGTGAAAGTGAAAGTGTAGATTTATAGTAGAAAAGCACTTAAATATTGATCTGTTTCTCACCCACATCTATCATGTCACTTCTGAAGACATGGATTAAACCACTGGAGTCATATGTGAAAGTGAAAGTGGAGATTTATGGTAAAATAAGACTTAAATATTGATTGTTTCTCACTCACACCTATCATATCACTTCTGAAGACATGGATTAAACCACTGGAGTTGTCTGGAGTACATTTATGCTGCCTTTATGTGCTTTTTGGAGCTTCAATGTTCTGGTCTATTTTGGTACAACTAGCAAGGCCAACGAGAATGGTAAAAATGTAAGCAGTTTCCCCAAACTTTTAGCCCCTCCCCAAACTCACACCATTGGTTGAATCAGAAGTTGCTCTGTCGACAGAGCAATGTTTTGATAGCGTTTAACCATTTCAAATGCTGACTCTATCCGTCACACGATCCATACAGCACCAACGACTCCTCGGTCAGTGTTTGTCAGATGTCAGCGCTGTCACGTTTGACACCTGCTCCTCATATCAGTTCCTCATGCAAATCCTCCTTCATTTATATTCCAGAGCTGTGACATCATAATTGCCCGTCTGTTCCTTGACTCGTGGTTTGGCAGTGCATCGTTGTGCATGCTGCATAGTAATCCATTCTCAGCTCAGATATTATATTGCATTATTATCCCGAATGAAAGAAGGAAGCGCCTTATTTACACTTCAATCTCGGTCATCCTTAAATACATTTGTGGCTTTCAGAGTTCATGTCTGTAACTCTTTAGTGCTTATTGTGACATTTAAAATGTATGCCATTTGTTAGTCTGTAGATGTCAATATAGTATCTGCTATAATTCTATCAAATAACATTTAATGGCACCGCAATGGTAAAAATACAAAAGCCAGTGGATTTGTTTGGCATTTCATATTTCAGGGCACTTAAGAGTCTGCAGTGGTGCGTTCTGTCTGCCTGATGGCGTGTATTGATGTTTTTGCAAACCACCTCAAATCATTTCTCCAGATACAAACGCTGGACCTTCAAACGCATAATTATTTCAATATATGACTGTGTTCACACAGTGTTTGGGATTGAAAACCGTATTCTGCTGCTTTGTGAACGTGCCTTACGTGTGATCATTTTTAAATCTGTCTGCTGGTTTTAGTGTTGAAATATTTTAATAATAATAATAAGACCACAGATGTAACTGTGTTCTCAACCTTAAAGGGACAGTTCACCCAAAAATTAAAACTCTCTCATCATTTACCTGCCCTCATGCCATCCCAGATGTGTGTGACTTTCTTGTCTTGATAGGTGTGAGATCAATCTTTAAGTCTTATTTTACCATAAATCTCCACTTTCACTTTCACATATGACTCCAGTGGTTTAATCCATGTCTTCAGAAGTGATATGATAGGTGTAGGTTAGAAACAGATCAATATTTAAGTCTTATTTGACCATAAATCTCCACTTTAACTTTCACATATGACTCCAGTGGTTTAATCCATGTCTTCAGAAGTTATATGATAGGTGTGGGTGAGAAACAGATCAATATTTAAGTGTTTTGTTAACCATAAATCTCCACTTTCACTTTCACATACGACTCCAGTGGTTTAATCCATGTCTTCAGAAGTGATATGATAGGTGTGTGTGAGAAACAGATCAATATTTAAGTGCTTTTTTAACCATAAATCTACACTTTCACTTTCACATGACTCCAGTGGTTTAATCCATGTCTTCAGAAGTGATATGATAGGTGTGTGTGAGAAACAGATCAATATTTAAGTGCTTTTTTAACCATAAATCTACACTTTCACTTTCACATGACTCCAGTGGTTTAATCCATGTCTTCTGAAGTGATATGATCAGTGTGTGTGAGAAACAGATCAACGTTTAAGTCTTATTTTACCATAAATCTCTACTTTCACTTTTACATTCTTTAGTTGTTGTTTTTTTGTCAATTCACATTCTTCATGCATATCACAGCCTACAGATCGGGCTGGTCAAAGGTGGAGATTTATATTAAAAAGGACTTAAATATTGATGTGTTTCTCATCCACACCTATCATATCACTTCTGAAGACATGGATTAAACCACTGGAGTATATGTGAAAGTGAAAGTGGAGATTTATGGTCAAATAAGACTTAAACATTGATCTGTTTCTCACACACACCTATCATATCACTTCTGAAGACATGGATTAAACCACTGGAGTATTTGTGAAAGTGAAAGTGGAGATTTATGGTCAAATAAGACTTAAACATTGATCTGTTTCTCACCCTCATCTATCATATCACTTCTGAAGACCACTGGAGTCTTATAGGTTACTTTTATTCTGTCTTTATGTTCTGGTCACCATTCACTTGCATTGTATGGAGCTACAGAGCTGAAATATTCTTCTAAAAATCTCTATTTGTGCTCTGCACATGAAAGAAAGTCAAACACATCTGGGATGTCATGAGGGTGAGTAAATGATGACAGAATTGTCATTTTTGGGTGAACTGTCCCTTTAAGCCTAACTTAAAAATGTTTGTGATTATTTGGAGTAAAAGGCCTGTAAAACGTTTGTTTGAAATATTTAGTCGAAATGATGTTAATATGATGAGTCAAATATATATATATATATATATATATATATATATATATCAATTAGACAAAAATGTGTTTGTCGTCTCGTAAAATTGAAAAAAAAGTATTTTTTTATTGAATATTGATGCAGCAACATAATCTGTGAAAAGAAAAAAAAATGGAGGCTTTGTTTTAATTAAAGTTGAATAATATATATATATATATATAACAGTGTCAAACGGGGCATTTTTCCCCATTTATAGTGATACAGTGTAGAAATAGGAGTAATAGCTTTAGCTCTTCTTACTCCAAATACCGTCCTATCACTTATTGAACAATGTTTTTATTTTTTATTTAATCTGTTTTATCGTTTCAATCAAAACTCTTCATTTATGTCAATTGTTTTCACTGAAAGAGAGCTTGTGCATCCCTTTTTTTTTTAAATAAATTACATTTTATTTAATATTCCGTTATATAATATCAATATTCATAGATTTTGAAGCGACTTAATTGTGCGAATAATTTTAGGCCCGCTCGCAAATTGTGTTTAGGAGCTTGTGATGTTTAAAAGGCTTGTTGCAATGTTTACATGCAGTATGCATCAGTCGCTCCGTGGGCCGTTCTGACTGACGCTCGCTGTTTCGGTTGTGGGTGCGTGACTTTCTCGTGCAGTATTTCACTGCTGTAGATAATGCGATTGTCTCGATTATATTGGCTAATCCGGTGAATCCTTGAAGCTCATCAGCAGATGAAACCAGAACACTCCAGAATCTAGATGAAACATTTGAGTTTTAATTCACTCTTTAAGTTTAGAGTCAGATAATCGTATTTGAAGATAACCGAACAGTGAAATACAAATCAAGGGAACATGTTTCCTGGGCATCAGATTTGTGGGTGAATAGAATTAGTGTGGTGGTATTCAATTTCCTCCCTAAAAGGGAAATGAGCGTGTTTATTCTGGGGATTTCTCTTATCGGCAAAACTCAGTTTATTTGTGGCATCATTGAGGGGAGATATGGAGAGTTGATTGCACTGGGACGCCATTCATCTCTGTGTTTTGGGGGTTTTTGGGGCAAGAGATTTTACAGCCAATATGTCGAAGCTCAACCCATTCTTTACGGTTCTTTCCTGCTCTCAAAAGTTTTCTAGCTTGTGCTAATCTGATGTTGTGGATTTGTGATGTTCCATCACGATCTGTATAATCAATCTACTGTATTTTAACGCATGGATTGAATAAATTAGAGCACTTAGAAGACTTCTTCGTCTGGTCCGAGTTTAGTCGATGTTGACGGGTCAATGTGACCCCTACTGTTACCGAAAGAGCCTGCGACTGTAGTTTACCGCCCTGTGAAGTCTCATCAATCAAACACAACACAAAGACAACAATTCTGACCGGTCAATTCAACTGATGGTTCAGTCTGTGTGGTTAAAGTGTGTTATTATGGATGGCTGAATCATGTATTGGAAATGCTCAATGATTTCCAGCGCTTAAGACCCTGTGGCTGTTGTGTGTTGGTATAACCTCAAGAAATGACATTGAAAGCGTATACCAAGGCCTATTCCACACTAATACGTTATATTTTCTATCCGTTTTGGCCTTAGGTCCACATTGAGACGGAAAACGGTGTTTTGGCGTTGTAGTTTGGACTGTGGAAACGATGGCGCATTTTTAGTCATGTGATCTATCCAATCAAAACAATCAAGATGGCGGCTCGTGTTATGGCGGCGCTGTTGTGGCTGATACTCACTTTGATAGCATTGTTAAAATATAAATGTCACTTTGTACAACCTTCACATTGCGTTCCTTCAAAGGCGAAGGGAAGTTGGTGTCTGGCGACGGAACACGAGGACAATTGCGTTTGGACAAAGCGCTTGAAAACGCTAGTGTGGACGGAGAACGTTTTTAAACGAAAACGCAATTTTTTAATGTATGATTAATGTATTCGTAGCCTTAGGATACATTTGAAAACGGCGTTTTAGTTGCAAAACGCACTCCGTCCACGCTAACGTTTTCAAGAGTTTTACAAAAGTTGATCGTCCACACTGAAACAAATGAAAACGCTCAAATCGTGTCACTGCGCATGCGGGAAATAACCGCCGCATGTTCGGTCTGAATCGCAATTGTCCTTGTGTTCCTTCGCCGTCACTATGAAAAATGTCACTTTGTACAATCTTCACATTACGTTCCCTCAAAGGCGAAGTTGGTGTCCCCATTTGCCTTTAAAGGAACACAATGTGAAGGTTGTGCAAAGTGACTTTATATTTTAACAACGCTATCGAAGTGAGTATCAGGTACAACAGCGCCGCCATAACACGGGCCGCCATCTTAATTGTTTTGATTGGATAGATCACATGATTAAAATGCGTCATCGTTTTCCAAAGCACTTTTGTTTTATCTCGCTAGTCAACAAGTTTTACTCAATGCTTTAATAAAAGAAGTTAAAGACGGAAATCTGAAATAACCATCGATGAACATATATAATAACAGTTAATATATTTAGCACATACAGTATGTTCATATTCTAATAATAGTTATATTTGCTAAGAGGTATTCCTGTGATATATGCTAAGTAACAGGGTTTTTGTGTGTGTTGGATTTTGGAATATATGGTACAGATATGGATGATTGTAAGGGGGGTTGAGATGGGCAAGAGGAGGCGAGAACCGGCTTGACAATATAAATAAAGTTTAATGATAAACTTAAAGAAAAACAAACACATACAAGGGCAGCTGCCTGTAATTCTCTCTCTCTGGAACTGTCGTCACTGGCCACCTTTATCCCTCATGCGCCCCATCAGCCCGGCCCCGCCCCCCCTTTGCTCTACACACCTCCCAGCGTTGCCTCAGGCCGGGGAGCTACCGTTACTCATGACGTACAGCCCCCTCCTCCTTGCACCCCGTCTGCCGGCTGGTCATCCCCGCTTTCCTTGACCTGGGAGGAGACAGGAGGGGAAAGACAACAACATAAAAAAATTAAATAAAATAGGCGAGGGAAAAGTCCAACACGGACAACAACCGCTCCTCCCCGGGTGGACCGGAGTCAAACCTCCGAGCTCCACTGGACAGAGCGCCCCTCCGTGTTCCCGGCAACCCGTTGGGACACTCCTCCGCCCCTGGGAGTGGCCCTACCACTCCAGGTGTTCGGGGAGGAGCGGCTGTTGTCAAAGGGGGGGCGGGGCCGGGCTGATGGGGCGCGTGAGGGATAAAGGTGGCTGGTGACGACAGTTCCAGAGAGAGAGAGAATTACAGGCAGCTGCCTTGTAGTATTTTAAGTCACTTCCCTCCTCCCCTCACAGACGGCGGTTTTCTCTCGACCCCTCCACGTTTCTAGGGTGACGGCAGGGCACTCCTCCGCCCCTGGCAGCGTCTCCATCGCTCCAGGCGCTTGGGTAGTCAATTGGGCGGCCTTTCCCGCGTCCGTGCGTGTCGGGCTTCTCCGTCACCTGGCGGATGGTAGTGTCAAGGACATCCCTCGGCATCCCTCCTCCCTCCCGGGTTTCGGCACCAATATAAGTGGGTTAAGATGGGCAAGGAGGCGGCGAGAACCGGCTTAGCAATATAAATAATATTTAATGAAATAAAAAGACACACGTAAACACATACAGGGCAGCTGCCTGTAATTCTCTCTCTCTCTAACTGTCATCACCGGACACCTTTATCCCTCGTGCGCCCCATCCGGCCGATTGGGGACCGGGCGTGCATCATTCCAGCCTGGCCCCGCCCTCCTCCGCTCTTATGTTGTCTTGTGGAGTATCCATGCTGTGGAAACATGCGTTTGTGTTCTGTGTGTCCGTGAAGGTTTCCATTCGTCCAGGTCATTGTAGAATGTCAGGTTTCATTTTAATTGACACCATCAGCCCTCGCTTTTCCATTTATATTTCAAGAGATTTTTCCATTCTTCAGGGCGGTTGTTTCTGTTGGCCGGCAGCTATGTCCCACCACGACCGTCCAGTCTTTCCATTTCCAGCACACTGTGTGTTATAGATGTCTTCAATAAAACAAGCCAATTTAAAAGCAAATATTTTATGGTTTCAAATCATATCGGAGAGGTTTTATGGGCTATTTTCATTATTGTGCATTGGTCAATTTTTCTGAGTGATCATCATAACAGAGCACTCGCTGTATTTCCCTCTTCGCGGCGGGGAATGTGGAGGCCGCAAACATTCAGATATCTGCTGTGAGGAATATGAGCCGGCGTGAGACGATACGCTTGTGTTTGTATCGGTTCATAAATGTTCATTACTTCTTGTTCTCTCGAGTACCCTGTAGTCCACCCTCAAAAGCCTGATCACGTCCCATAAACCTCTTCCGCAGGCGTTATTCGGGGCGTTTGTGTTTCCTGCAGTGGGTGAAGATGGATGAGTGCGGAGCCGCGGAGAGATGGAGGGAAAACCTCTCTGATCTGAGCAGAGGAAATGGATTTTACATGAACAGAAAGCACAGACTCTAAGCTACTCTTAGGAAGCTTCACTTCCTAAATGGAACATATTCCACTTTGAAATATATTCAATAAAATCACGTTAGCGCAATTTCAATAGACTTGCATGGGCGGTTTTGATTAGAATTCTCATCTGGAACAGAAAAGAGAAAGAGAGACTTATGGTGCGTTTACATACAACGCGAAGAACATTTTCGCCTCGCGAGTAACGCGAACCCACGAGTAACGCAAACCACCGAGTAACACAAACCAGCGAATAACACGAACCCAGGAGTAACGCAAACCCACGAGTAACGCGAACCCACGAGTAACGCAAACCCGCGAGTAACGCAAATCACCGAATAACGCGAACCCACGAGTAACGCGAACCCACGAGTAACGTGAACCCGCGAGTAACGCGAACCCACGAGTAACGTGAACCCGCGAGTAACGCGAACCCACGAGTAACGTGAACCCGCGAGTAACGCAAACCCAGGAGTAACGCAAACCCAGGAGTAACGCGAACCCGCGAGTAACGCAAACCCACGAGTAATGCGAACCCGCGAGTAGCGCAAACCCGCGAGTATTCCCCCTTCTCGACTTGGTTCATAGTAAAGTTCGACCAATAGCTGGAATCAAGTAGACGCGGATATTTTCAGAACTTACCAGATCGTCCAACTTCCTCGCTCACTTTCCTCCAAGCGGTTTCTTTTGTCGTCCGGTCTCTGTACATGTATGACGCTGTGTCGTACAATTCCGGGTGCGCACACACCGCTACAGATTTCAACGCTGATAGGCTTTCGCGACAACACGTCATGCGAGTTTCTCACTCGAGCTGAAAAATGTAAACTTGCACGAATATGCGAATGAAGAGATTTAGCGTGTTCGAGTTGTTACATTCGTTTCATTCGCGCTGCCCGGTGCGAATTCGCATCTATTCGCATCTTTGCATTGACTTTGTATGTAATCGCGCCGCGATAATGTGACTCTACCCTCCCTAGCAACCGGGCCAATTTGGTTGCTAAGGAGACCTGGCTGGAGTCACATTATAGTGACCACAAGGAGGTTACCCCATGTGACTCTACCCTCCCTAGCAACCGGGCCAATTTGGTTGCTAAGGAGACCTGGCTGGAGTCACATTATAGTGACCATGAGGAGGTTACCCCATGTGACTCTACCCTCCCTAGCAACCGGGCCAATTTGGTTGGTTAGGAGACCTGACTGGAGTCACATTATAGTGACCACGAGGAGGTTACCCCATGTGAGTCTACCCTCCCTAGCAACCGGGCCAATTTGGTTGCTAAGGAGACCTGGCTGGAGTCACATTATAGCGACCACGAGGAGGTTACCCCACGTGACTCTACCCTCCCTAGCAACCGGGCCAATTTGGTTGCTAAGGAGACCTGACTGGAGTCACATTATAGTGACCATGAGGAGGTTACCCCATGTGACTCTACCCTCCCTAGCAACCGGGCCAATTTGGTTGCTAAGGAGACCTGGCTGGAGTCACATTATAGTGACCACAAGGAGGTTACCCCATGTGACTCTACCCTCCCTAGCAACCGGGCCAATTTGGTTGCTAAGGAGACCTGGCTGGAGTCACATTATAGTGACCATGAGGAGGTTACCCCATGTGACTCTACCCTCCCTAGCAACCGGGCCAATTTGGTTGGTTAGGAGACCTGACTGGAGTCACATTATAGTGACCACGAGGAGGTTACCCCATGTGAGTCTACCCTCCCTAGCAACCGGGCCAATTTGGTTGCTAAGGAGACCTGGCTGGAGTCACATTATAGCGACCACGAGGAGGTTACCCCACGTGACTCTACCCTCCCTAGCAACCGGGCCAATTTGGTTGCTAAGGAGACCTGACTGGAGTCACATTATAGTGACCATGAGGAGGTTACCCCATGTGACTCTACCCTCCCTAGCAACCGGGCCAATTTGGTTGGTTAGGAGACCTGACTGGAGTCACATTATAGTGACCACGAGGAGGTTACCCCATGTGAGTCTACCCTCCCTAGCAACCGGGCCAATTTGGTTGCTAAGGAGACCTGGCTGGAGTCACATTATAGCGACCACGAGGAGGTTACCCCACGTGACTCTACCCTCCCTAGCAACCGGGCCAATTTGGTTGCTAAGGAGACCTGGCTGGAGTCACATTATAGTGACCATGAGGAGGTTACCCCATGTGACTCTACCCTCCCTAGCAACCGGGCCAATTTGGTTGGTTAGGAGACCTGACTGGAGTCACATTATAGTGACCACGAGGAGGTTACCCCATGTGAGTCTACCCTCCCTAGCAACCGGGCCAATTTGGTTGCTAAGGAGACCTGGCTGGAGTCACATTATAGCGACCACGAGGAGGTTACCCCACGTGACTCTACCCTCCCTAGCAACCGGGCCAATTTGGTTGCTAAGGAGACCTGACTGGAGTCACATTATAGCGACCACGAGGAGGTTACCCCATGTGACTCTACCCTCCCTAGCAACCGGGCCAATTTGGTTGCTAAGGAGACCTGGCTGGAGTCACATTATAGCGACCACGAGGAGGTTACCCCATGTGACTCTACCCTCCCTAGCAACCGGGCCAATTTGGTTGCTAAGGAGACCTGACTGGAGTCACATGTTTTCACCTGATAAATTCATCGTAAAATATTTAATGTTTTTAGAAATCGTTTTATAAATTAACAGCCCTTCTAAATTCATTATTATCTCACTTTTAGGTTCATACCTTAAAGGAAACTGCAGTTGCAGCTTCACAATCACATTTCATGCCAACTTTTCTGCAGCTGATTGAGAATGTCGAAAGATAACCGTCACAATCTCCTCCTTTACCGTAGCGCTTGTGTGCGGGCACCTTTAGGAATATAATATGATTTGAGCTGCACTAATGCTTATCTTGCGTACTAGTTAGGATGGGTAGTCTGTGAATTGGGATGCAGCGAGTTAGTTTGCCAGATTTATCTGTTATTCATTTCAAAATTGACTGCAGGAAAGTTTTTGTCTTCGTTCCTAAAAAACGGTTTCATGTCAAATCAGATTAGGAGTTTTATAACACAGAGTTATAGCCTAATAAAATGTGGAATAAAAATATACATTAACAAATTTACTAAATGCCAAAAAAGAAGGGAAAAACAATTTAAACTTGATTGGTGCTTCATTAAATACTGTGTTGAAAAGTGGTTTAATAAAAGAGCTGAACATTGAAATTACTGCCACAACCGCAAGATCTTACACACACACACACACTCTTACACACACAATACACACACATACGCACACACACACACACACACACACTACACACACCACACACACACACTCTTACACACACAATACACACACATACGCACACACACACACACACACACACACACACACCACACACACACACACACATACGCGCACACACACAGAATACACACACACACAGAATACACACACACATACGCGCATACACACACACACACACTCACACCCACACACACGCACACACACACACTACGTGCACACACACACACACACGCACACACACACACGCACACACACACACTACGTGCACACACACACACACACGCACACACACACACACACACACACCCACACTACACACACCCACATACACACACCCCCACACACGCACATACACACACACACCCACACTACACACACACACTCACACATAGACTCACAAACACACACACACTACGTACACACACACACAATACACACACACACTACGCACACAAACATACACACACACTACGCACACACACGCACACACACACATACGCACACACACACCCACACTACACACACACTCGCACACACACACCCACACTACACACACACACACACACACACACACACACACACACACACACTCTCACCCACACTACGCACACACACACACACACACACACACACTCTCACCCACAGTACGCGCACACACACACACACACACACACACTCTCACCCACAGTACGCGCACACACACACACACACTCTCACCCACAACACAAACACACACACTCTCTCACCCACACTACGCACACACACACACACACAGACACACACACACACACACTCACCCACACTACGCACACACACACACAGACACACACACACACACTCTCACACACACCACACACACACACACACACACACACACACTCTCACACACACTATACACCCACACTACACACTACATGCACGAAAGCACACATGCACAAAAACACACGTGCTCTTACACACACACACACACTACACACAGACAGACACACATGCACTAAACACACACACATGTGCTCTCACACACACACATGCACCAGACATTCCCATAATTCTCCCTTCGTCTCCTGTCTGAGTGGTTTAGTGAGACATTGTAAGTGCAATGTCATATTTCAATGGAGAAACACGTGAAGTGATCGTCTTGTCCAAAAACACTTCTGGAGTCTCCACGCTAGTGAGGGTCTCTCGCGCTGATGCTGAAAAACTGTTGCTGCAGACGATGAATTCAGCAACCGTAAACAAAACACAAAACATATATTTATATATATATTAATCACGTCTGAGTTGGTACAGCAGTAAATATCTTGCATGATATATTTTTTAAATCAATCTATTAGAATTGCAGCTTATAGATACAGATGTGCACATGTGTATCCACAAACATGTCACAATCATGAGAAACAATGTGTCACATGTTCAAATGTTACATTCTGTTTGTTAATGGATCAAGATCCAGTCAAATAGATCAAGTGTGTAATTGCAAGTGACATGATGTCGTGAGTCTCGTGAATGCGTTGCATGTGTGACATTGAACATTTAAGAGCTCTTTTGTCTTCTGTCTGATCGTAAATGACGTAAAGAACGACTCGTCACGGCTGATAACATTTTACTCTCGTAAAACACCGGAGATCGTCTGACAAGCCTTTACACGTCTGTGGATTGACGGAGCGTTTAGCATGTCGTCGTTAACGCACGTCCTGTCCTGAGATGACTGTTGTTACACGTGCGCTGGTGTATTCTGTGTTGTTTCCTGGAGGGGACGAGAGACCAGTCGTAAATATATGGCGAGGGTGTGTGTCTTACTGTTAAACATATGTAGAGATCAGTAATGGACTGTGTGTGTTCTGTACGTCTGATGGTGTCTGGAATCATATATATCAGTCAAATGAAAAATAAATGTATCTGTTTAAGTCACTGCAGTGAAGGGGGCGGGGCATGGTCATTCTAGAGAGTTTTTCATTGGACAAAACATTATTAAAGATGTTTATGAGTGCAACATGAGTCATTAATACTTTCATAGAGCTAACAGACATTAAAGACCCAAAACTCTCATCATGGATGAAAGACCCAAAACTCTCATCATGGATGAAAGACCCAAAACTCTCATCTCTGGATCTTTCATTTCAAATGTCATGAGAAAGATTCAAGCAGTGTCACTTCATCACTTAAACTTCTTAAAAGAAGTGCAATCATTTACTTTTTAAGAAGCATTTGCTCAATTCTCTGTCGTTTTAAAGATTCATTCAGATATTGACTTGTTTACCCGTCCACAAGCGTGTAGATTGTGTTTAAATTACTTTTACTCAAATCTTTTAGATATTTATTTATTTATTGCAGTCAGTGGAGCAGTGTTAATACGACATCTTTGAAATGTGTATTAAGAATGATTTCTACTATATATATTTCATATTCATTATTATTATAATTATTATTATTTATTATTTAATAACAAAATCCCCAATTTGGAATGCTCAATTCCCAAAGCGCTCTAAGTGCTCGTGGTGGCGTAGTGACTCAAACCGTCAATCCGTGCATCTTATCGCGTGACTTGTTGAGCGCGTTAGCGTGGAGACATAGCGCGTGTGGAGGCTTCCCGCTATTCTCCGCGGAATCCGTGCACGACTCGCCACACGCCCCACCGAGAGCGAGAACCACATTATAGTGACCACAAGGAGGTTACCCCATGTGACTCTACCCTCCCTAGCAACCGGGCCAATTTCGTTGCTAAAGAGACCTGACTAGAGTCACATTATAGTGACCACGAGGAGGTTACCCCATGTGACTCTACCCTCCCTAGCAACCGGCCAATTTGGTTGCTAAGGAGACCTGACTGGAGTCACATTATAGCGACCACGAGGAGGTTACCCCATGTGACAATACCCTCCCTAGCAACCGGCCAATTTGGTTGCTATGGAGACCTGACTGGAGTCACATTATAGTGACCATGAGGAGGTTACCCCATGTGACTCTACCCTCCCTAGCAACTGGGCCAATTTGGTTACCCCATGTGACTCTACCCTCCCTAGCAACCGGGCCAATTTGGTTGCTAAGGAGACCTGACTGGAGTCATTCAACACGCCCTGGATTCGAACTCACGACTCCAGGTGTGACAGTCATCGGCACTACTCGCTGAGATACTCAGCTGCCCCTATTATTAAAATCATTAATATTATTATGTGGCAGTGTGACATAATTTTTATGGAAATTAAGCATTTTTTATGTAAAAAAAAAAATTACTCATTACTGTATTTTGATAGAAATGTATATATTATTTAAATTATATTTATTCATCATGGTAGTATTTATTGTGCTATCTTAAATGCATAGTGATTGTAATAACAATAATTTGGAATAAGGCTGTATCATAACAAAATGTGGAAAAAGTGAAGCGCTGTGAATACTTTCCGGATGCACTGTGTATACATATAGAAATGCACATACATATAGAAATGCACATACATATGCACATACGTATAGAAATGCACATACATATAGAAATGCACATACATATGCACATACATATAGAAATACACACACATATAGAAATGCACATACATATAGAAATGCACATACATATGCACATACGTATAGAAATGCACATACATATAGAAATGCACATACATATGCACATACGTATAGAAATGCACATACATATGCACATACATATAGAAATGCACATACATATGCACATACATATAGAAATGCACATACATATAGAAATGCACATACATATGCACATACGTATAGAAATGCACATACATATGCACACACATATAGAAATGCACATACATATAGAAATGCACATACATATGCACATATGTATAGAAATGCACACACATAGAAATGCACATACATATGCACATACATATAGAAATGCACACACATATAGAAATGCACATACGTATGCACATACATATAGAAATGCACACACATATAGAAATGCACATACATATAGAAATGCACACACATAGAAATGCACATACATATAGAAATGCACACACATATAGAAATGCACATACATATGCACATACATATAGAAATGCACACACATATAGAAATGCACATACATATAGAAATGCACATACATATGCACATACATATAGAAATGCACATACATATGCACATACGTATAGAAATCCACATACATATGCACACACATATAGAAATGCACATACATATAGAAATGCACATACATATGCACACACATATAGAAATGCACACACATATAGAAATGCACATACATATAGAAATGCACATACATATGCACATACATATAGAAATCCACATACATATGCACACACATATAGAAATGCACACACATATAGAAATGCACATACATATGCACATACATATAGAAATCCACATACATATGCACACACATATAGAAATGCACACACATATAGAAATGCACATACATATGCACATACATATAGAAATCCACATACATATGCACACACATATAGAAATGCACACACATATAGAAATGCACATACATATAGAAATGCACATACATATGCACATACATATAGAAATCCACATACATATGCACATACATATAGAAATGCACATACATATGCACATACATATAGAAATCCACATACATATGCACACACATATATAAATGCACACACATATAGAAATGCACATACATATAGAAATGCACATACATATGCACATACATATAGAAATGCACACACATATAGAAATGCACACACATATAGAAATGCATATACATATGCACATACATATAGAAATGCACACACATATAG
Source organism: Moxostoma hubbsi (assembly GCA_032164185.1). NCBI lineage: Eukaryota > Metazoa > Chordata > Actinopteri > Cypriniformes > Catostomidae > Moxostoma > Moxostoma hubbsi. Next base: position 1,740,574 of record JAVLUX010000246.1, read on the forward strand.
AAATGCACATACATATAGAAATGCACATACATATGCACATACATATAGAAATGCACATACATATGCACATACATATAGAAATACACACACATATAGAAATGCACATACATATGCACACACATATAGAAATGCACACACATATAGAAATGCACATACATATAGAAATGCACATACATATGCACACACATATAGAAATGCACATACATATAGAAATGCACATACATATGCACATACATATAGAAATGCACTTACATATGCACATACATATAGAAATGCACATACATATGCACATACATATAGAAATGCACATACATATAGAAATGCACATACATATGCACATACATATAGAAATGCACACACATATAGAAATGCACATACATATGCACATACATATAGAAATGCACACACATATAGAAATGCACATACATATAGAAATGCACACACATATAGAAATGCACATACATATGCACATACATATAGAAATGCACACACATATAGAAATGCACATACATATGCACATACATATAGAAATGCACACACATATAGAAATGCACATACATATAGAAATGCACATACATATGCACATACATATAGAAATGCACACACATATAGAAATGCACATACATATGCACATACATATAGAAATGCACATACATATAGAAATGCACATACATATGCACATACGTATAGAAATGCACATACATATGCACACACATATAGAAATGCACATACATATGCACATACGTATAGAAATGCACATACATATAGAAATGCACATACATATGCACATACATATAGAAATACACACACATATAGAAATGCACATACATATAGAAATGCACATACATATGCACATACGTATAGAAATGCACATACATATAGAAATGCACATACATATGCACATACGTATAGAAATGCACATACATATGCACATACATATAGAAATGCACATACATATGCACATACATATAGAAATGCACATACATATAGAAATGCACATACATATGCACATACGTATAGAAATGCACATACATATGCACACACATGTAGAAATGCACATACATATAGAAATGCACATACATATGCACATATGTATAGAAATGCACACACATAGAAATGCACATACATATGCACATACATATAGAAATGCACACACATATAGAAATGCACATACGTATGCACATACATATAGAAATGCACACACATATAGAAATGCACATACATATAGAAATGCACACACATAGAAATGCACATACATATAGAAATGCACACACATATAGAAATGCACATACATATGCACATACATATAGAAATGCACACACATATAGAAATGCACATACATATAGAAATGCACATACATATGCACATACATATAGAAATGCACATACATATGCACATACGTATAGAAATCCACATACATATGCACACACATATAGAAATGCACATACATATAGAAATGCACATACATATGCACACACATATAGAAATGCACACACATATAGAAATGCACATACATATAGAAATGCACATACATATGCACATACATATAGAAATCCACATACATATGCACACACATATAGAAATGCACACACATATAGAAATGCACATACATATGCACATACATATAGAAATCCACATACATATGCACACACATATAGAAATGCACACACATATAGAAATGCACATACATATGCACATACATATAGAAATCCACATACATATGCACACACATATAGAAATGCACACACATATAGAAATGCACATACATATAGAAATGCACATACATATGCACATACATATAGAAATCCACATACATATGCACATACATATAGAAATGCACATACATATACACATACATATAGAAATCCACATACATATGCACACACATATATAAATGCACACACATATAGAAATGCACATACATATA
>JAVLUX010000246.1:1747500-1760000 GCA_032164185.1 Moxostoma hubbsi
AGCGTAACACACATGCAAAGTCACGCTGGAAGGACTGCAGTGTTGTGGGGAAGTTTGTTAACTTTCTTTGAATGGCTTGTGTGGTATTGTCATGCTTTTTGCTCCACATTACTGCGGTTTACAGCTTGTTTTTCCTGACCTGTGTTTGCACCTGGAGAATTTGATTAAAACAGAGTCTTTGGGGGGCAAAAAAGACGTTTTGAGGAGAGAAATGTTCTTAATATCAACAGAAGCCTTCTACGTTTAGCCTCACAGGGCAGTCGGTCGGGCATGCCCATATCCGCTGCACCAAACTTGGGCAAGTTCTGCACGTCCCCTCACGGATGATGGGGGTACGTCCAGGCTGGGACCCTCGGCAGTGCCACCACGGCGGCCAAACTTCAAATGGGGCACGAGTGAGGTCGGATCGGCCCCAAACTCGGGTCGACGGTAGTTCTGGTGGTCCCAATAGGAATGATGGCGTTACATCCAGCCGGGGAGCCACGGGTGTGCCCGTGCCCGCCCACATCCGAACATCCAACACGGGCACATATACACCTCTGGATGATAGAAACATCAGCAGAGAAATCCTCCCCTAAAAGCAGTCATGCATGTCGCTTTATTTGTCGCAGTCTGTTTTAGTCGTTTTTAGTAGTTGTATATTTATTGTTTTAAATAACATAATTTTCATTTGACTAAATATTTATTTTGTATTTTGTTTTTTGGGGTGAAATGTGACCCGGACATGTTCCTGACCGGTTTTGTGGGATTCACTCATTTGCATAAAGCTTTTTATATTATTTATGACATCACATTTTAATGATGCGATGTATTTTCACCCCCGTCTCGATCAAGTTATTTAAAAATAAAAATTAAATGCAATTCACATGCAACAATTAATTGAATAAACCTCTTTATTTATAAACTCTTCAAAGTCATTTTTATTTAATTTTTTATTTCAGGGGCTTAACGTGAAAACTAAAAAAAAAAACTAAAAAACTAAAAAATAAATAAAAAATAAATAAAAGTCTCATTAAAAGCTAAAATATTCAGGATAAAAAAATATTGGTGTAAGTAGTTTGGATTCATCTTTTATTATTTATAAATAAAATAAGCAATTAATTATTTGTATTATTTTTTTTTTAAATATTATAATACATTAAAAACCTTTTTTACACTAAATGCAAGTCATGTGCTGTAAACAACATACCACCATTATGTTGTCATGTGACAGTAAATAAATAAATATAACAGAAGGGATGCTTTTATACCCTCATAAAAAAGCACATTTTGTTCAGGTCAAATGGAGTGACTGTAAGAAAATGTTTTGTTATTTGTGACTCAAAAATGAATTGTATTTTAAATATAAGTGTATTTTAGCACTTTTGCCTGTGCAGTCAAGACAAAATATTTGACTCTAAGTGTGTTGAACTGGATTCATCTGTCGATCGTGTTTTCATAATAAAAGTCCCGTTTTGATAATGCATGTTTTCATAATAAAAGTCCCGTTTTGATATTGCGTGTTTTCATAATAAAAGTCCCGTTTTGATAATGCATGTTTTCATAATAAAAGTCCCGTTGTGATAATGCATGTTTTCATAATAAAAGTCCCATTTTGATATTGCATGTTTTCATAATAAAAGTCCCGTTTTGATATTGCGTGTTTTCATAATAAAAGTCCCATTTTGATATCGCATGTTTTCATAATAAAAGTCCCGTTGTGATAATGCATGTTTTCATAATAAAAGTCCCATTTTGATATTGCATGTTTTCATAATAAAAGTCCCGTTTTGATATTGCGTGTTTTCATAATAAAAGTCCCATTTTGATATCGCATGTATCATCGCGACACAAATCAAAGCCCATTTTATTTTTTGCATTGTAAAAAAAAAACAATGCAAACAAATCTTGGCGTATATAAATGTAATTATTGTACCAAATGATACATCGTGTCAAAGGTATTTTTGCATTATAATTCCAGCTGAAGCTATTTGGAAAGTCTCTTGATCCTCTCGTCCATCAGGCGTGAGCTGAAGTGCCCCTCTCGCGCATCATCAGTAGATTCATTTAATTTTCGTTAAATGAGCTCAAACGACTCTTTCGTCAACGGAAATTTTTGTTGTTATTTTTTATTGTCGATAATGCTAACGAACCGTTTCAGCCCTATTCCCAGTCACATGTATATCACTTTATGAGGACTTATAAAAGGACATTTACAGCAAGAATAATGTGAAGCGCCCTTTAACCCCTGCTGTGATCCGCTTGTGATCCGCCCCTCCGTTTCATTAAGACTCCAGACGACACGTGCACGTATATTTCTATAAAGTCTTTGTGTTCACCCCGTCCAGACCTTGAACACGATCTTCATTTGATTTAATTTCCCCTCATGTTTCATGTCTATTGTGTTGTTCTATAATAACAGCTTCACTGATGTTGAATAGAGGAAACACAACCTTGAATTTGTTCCTTTTAAAAATGGTATTTTCTCTAAATTCCTCTTTTCTAATTTATGCGTTTGCAGTCCATCTGGCTCTTTTATGATAAATCGGCTCTTTGCATGCAGCGTATATTGTTGCCGTCTGTGTTTTGGGTTCATCAAATGAAGATGAGAGAATCGACACATTAACAAACGTCGCTGTGTTTGAGTTCCAGCATCAGGTTTTGTGCGCCGTCTGACTGTGTATGTCCTGAGAGCTACTAATGATGATGCTTCTCTAGTCGTTCAGTTCATTGTAAGGTTTCTGAGCATCATTTTAGTAATATTGTGTGCGTTTATATGGTACAGAATGATTTTTATTGTATTTTTGTAAAGGTTGCAATGTAAATAAAGTGTCTGAAAATAAATAAAATAATAAATAATAAATAATCTTATGCTTAAAACTTGCAAAAAGTGTAAAAAATTGCACTTTTAATTGAGATGTAGGCCTACGTGTATTCTCTGCTGCCTTCGTTTCTCATGCAATTTGCTGATCAAGTGAATATATATTGATTTTAGTAAGTTTCTATATTTGTTACTTGGGAAACTAGTCAAAGATAACAATATTTTTGCATTGTAAGTACTAGTAAATTCCCAGAAATGTAGTCAAGTAATAATGAAATTCAACTCACTTGTACATTTGATTCACTCACTCCAAAAAAATGTGCATTGAGCATCTTATTGTGCACATTGTGTGTGTGTATGTGTGTATGTGTGTGCTCTGGTTCTACTGACCCATTTTGGGATTTGCCTGTTTACAAATATGGACATCTAACACACTCTTGACATTCTGTGATGCGAAGGATCATGCCTCAGTGAATCAACCCTAGAAACCGTCACTATAGAGATGTCATTAGCAATAGCACGTAGCTTTTCATGACACTCTTTGAGGAATATTTCAGGATCTGCACATCATATTATGTTGACTGTTGGCTTGTTTGTTTCAGGATCATCTGCTGCATATTACGATGTGCCATTTTCTATATCAGGTTTATTTTTCACGAAGTAATAAACCAAAATATGATGAAAGTTCATTTTAGCTGTTTATTATACATTAGGATTTCACGCGCTAATACTCACTGGAGTTTGAACCCTGAGTGAAACAAATCAGCTTGTTTTATTCTACTAATCAATACCTTTCCAAAGACATACAACACATGGTTGTGCGATCTTTTGTTCTGGTTCTAAATATGATTGTTGTGTTTAAAAATGTGAAAATTATTCAAATGGATCCGTTCTAATTTATCAGCTAATTTAAAAGTAGTGTTTTAGAATTGGTAAGATCAGCTGTATTTATTGTCTGGTGTCTAAGCTTGAAACAACAGATATTTTGGGCTTTATTTCTCAAGTTTCAGAATTAATTAAAGTTGATATTTATTAAAGTTAGAGAAGCTGAAGTTTATAGGAATGGAAATATTTTGTGCCAAACATGTTTTTATAATCTAATAAACACAATAATAAAAGTGTCAAGACAACCCAGAAATACAATGTTCTCAAAGTCACGAGTCTGAAGAAGTGACGTTTCTAATCTGAAGATGATTGAATAATAAATGAGGTTCCTGCAGCTTTAAATCTCTGTAAAATCTCTGGAAGTGTTCAGAGTCAAATTAAGACTCCGCCTCTCAAGACGACACTAAATCTGACCGCACTGCTCGACTATTATGAATAAAACTACATTTTTTAAATAGACTTTGGAGACGGCTGGTTTTGTTTATGAGACTCTAATATATCAGATCATATACAGTTTTACAACATGAATGCTGCTCAGATCGCAGTTTGATGAAGAACGATGACGAAGGCGAGATCTCATGTAAACAATGGAGAATATATCAATATTTCTCACATTTATCACTTTTATGGACAAAAAGTGCGATTGGATGTTTATCAATGAACGCTTGTCATGGACGATTGACTCAAGTGTGTTGAACTGGATTCATCTGGCGATCGTGTTTTCATAATAAAAGTCCCGTTTGGATATCGCATGTTTTCATAATAAAAGTCCCGTTTGTATATCGCATGTTTTCATAATAAAAGTCCCGTTTTGATAATAAAAGTCCCGTTTTGATATTGCGTGTTTTCATAATAAAAGTCCCGTTTTGATATTGCGTGTTTTCATAATAAAAGTCCCGTTTTGATATTGCGTGTTTTCATAATAAAAGTCCCGTTTTGATATCACGTGTTTTCATAATAAAAGTCCCGTTTTAATATCGCATGTTTTCATAATAAGTCCCATTTTAATATTGCGTGTTTTCATAATAAAAGTCCCGTTTTGATATTGCGTATTTTCATAATAAAAGTCCCATTTTGATATTGCGTGTTTTCATAATAAAAGTCCCGTTTTGATATTGCGTATTTTCATAATAAAAGTCCCGTTTTGATATCACGTGTTTTCATAATAAAAGTCCCGTTTTAATATCGCATGTTTTCATAATAAAAGTCCCATTTTAATATTGCGTGTTTTCATAATAAAAGTCCCGCTTGGATATCGCATGTTTTCATAATAAAAGTCCCGTTTAGATATCGCATGTTTTCATAATAAAAGTCCCGTTTGTATATCGCATGTTTTCATAATAAAAGTCCCGTTTGGATATCGCATATTTTATTTGTACTCCTGCACAAATAACTCAATTGCTGTTTCTGGAGCATTGCTATCATGAAACAGAGATCGGATATCAATGTTGAACCCTTAAACCTTTGACAAGATGTATCATTAGTTAACATTAATTACATTTATAACTGGTAAATTATATATTAAATGTAATCAGAGTGATGTCACTACCGCATGCGAGCGAATTGCGTATCAACAGGTTAAGAAACTTACTGTAAGGGGAAAAATACAAAGAAAAATATAAATTCTTCACTTATACTGTAGAAGATGAAGTCTTTCTCAAATCAGTCCATTAAAATGCAAACATTCATGTATGTGGTTGTCCGCTGTAAAGCTGCAATGAGTTGACACCGTCCCCGTGTCCTTGACTGTCTGTCGTGCGTCTCTCGCTGCGGAGCCGCTCGCTGAGCGAAGAGGTCACTGCACCGGACAGCTGTCCAGCGAGCTGATTTTGTGTCTCATGTGTCTCTGCAGCGTCAGGTGTCAAGGGGTCGTTCACTCACGTCTGATGTTTGTCTGACACCTGACGGCTTCATTATTGTTTCTCCAGGGCGGTGAGACAGTACGGCGACCCCTGTGTGACCCCTGCCGTCTCACTCTCGTCTCCTCTGATACCAAACTTGAGCCTTAAATAATCCATCAATTATATGCTTGATTAATTGTATAAAGAAGCCAAATTTAAACGTGAGAATTTTGTTTATTGCTTCAAACAATGTGCAAAATGATGTTTTGCTATAAATATTAAATATGTAGATTTAAAAGATACAATGTTACAATATGAGCATAAACCTACATTATCTATAATGACGTTCATTGTCAACTGTTGTAATTAGTGATTTAATCGAGTCATAATATATAAAACTAACTCAGTTGTTTGATTGTATCTATTGGTAGACTTTTTTATAAGAGCAATTGTGGAGTGGAGGGGGGAGGGGCCAGGCTAGAATGTCGCACGCCCGGTCCCCAATCGGCCTGATGGGGCGTGCGAGGGATAAAGGCGGCCGGTGATGCCGGTTCGAGAGAGAGAGATCAATCATGGACATGTCCGTTGTGTGTGTGTTTGTGCTTTTTGTTTAAGTTCTTTATTAAAATATTATTTACATTGACGGTTCTCGCCTCCTCCTTGCCCATCTTAACCCCGCGTTATATTGGTGCCGAAACCCGGGAAGGAGGAGGGATGCCCATCGCAGAGTCCTCGACACTGCCGCCCACCCAGGGGAGCGGCGCTGCCATCTGCAGGGTGACGGAGTGGCCTGACCGGCCGGATGCGGGGAACGGCCACCGTCCGCGGGGTGAGTGGGAACAGGATTCCCCGACCACCTGGAGCAATGGAGCCGCTGCCGGGGGCGTAGGAGTGCCCTGCCGTCCCCAAAGGTGTGGAGGTGTCGAGGGAAGACCGCCGTCCAGGAGGGGAGGAGGGAAGTAACTCCCCGACCGCCCGGAGCGGTAAGGCCACTGCCTGGGTCGGAGGAATGTCCCCACGCGTCGCCAGGAAAGCAGAGGGGCGTTCTGTCCACTGGGTTGACTCCGGTTCGCCCGGAGAGGAGCGGCTGTTGTCCGGGAGGACCACGCGATGGTACATCAGAGAACCGGTGAGTGAGCTTTTTCTCTCTCTCCTCTCTCGAACCGTCATCACCGGCCGCCTTTATCCCTCGCGCGCCCCATCAGGCCGATTGGGGACCGGTCGTGCGACATTCCAGCCCGCCCCACCCCCCTCCACTCCACAGCAATAAACGATTGGAGGCACGCGATGCTAAGTGAAGGTTGGTTGCTTAGAGGCGAGCTCCAAATAAGCTTTGCTATAGTTATCCTTTTAAGCAATATGAACCAGTGAGAACTGTAAGTTTTGGTTGTTAAACTGTGCTGGGAGGGCAGGATGTCGAAAAATGTGAAATCGACGCCCTGGCCCACATTGGACGCCTCGTAGGATCAAGATGGCAGAGGTCCAGTCGATAGTGACAGGTGAGCTTCGTGACGTAGATCGGGACATCTTGAACATTAACGAAAATGGAGGGCTGACATGGAGGGCCTCACAGAAATACGTTGAGCGACCACATCGATGGAGGCAATCTTTCCACCCTGATCGCAAGAATGGACAAAAAGTTGATAAACGGGTCGAGTTACCGGAGTCGTCCGAAAGAGAGCTACAGGCTATCCCATCTGCCACAAAGTCTGGGACAAACTAGAGTATTTGGAAAATCAGAGCTGACGTAATAGTGTTCATTTAATTGGCATTTAATTTACATTTACGCATTTGGCAGACGCTTTTATCCAAAGTGACTTACAGTGCACTTATTACAAGGACAATCCCCCCGGAGCAACCTGGAGTTAAGTGTCTTACTCAAGGACACTATGGTGGAGACTGTGGGGATCAAACCAGCAACCTCCTGATTACCAGTTATGTGCTTTAGCCCACTACACCACCACCTCTATGTATATACAATACAAAAAGCTGTGTCCAAACTAGTGTAATGATTGGCAGACAGATCATTCTCAGAGAATGGAAGTCAAATGGCGCACCCTCGTTTTAAGAATGGTTCACCGAATTGGGCATTTGAAAAGGTGTCATATAAACAGTTGTGTAACATTGTGTAATTCAGGCTTTGACCACAGGGGGCAGGGTTGGATTTGGGGGGAGGATTATGGGGGTTAAAGGTAACAGCACTGGAGAATGATCAGTTTATCTGGATTTACTCTTTATTGGTATGTGTTTGAGGAAAAGTCTGATTTTTGTTTTATTCTATAATGCCCAAATTCCAAATAGAAATATTGTCATTTAGAGCATTTATTTGCAGAAATAAGAAATGCTCTCTGCCAGTCTTTCACACTGCTGTTGGGCGACTTTATGCCACTCCTGGTGCAAAAATTCAAGCATCTCGGCTTTGTTTGAGACGGCTTGTGGCATCCGTCTTCCTCTTGATCATAATCCAGAGGTTTTCAATGGGGTTCAGGTCTGGAGATTGGGCTGGTCCTCCATCCACACCTTGATTGACCTTGCTGTGTGGCATGGAGCAATGTCCAGCTGGAGAAACCAATCCTCAGTGTTGGGGAACATCGTCAGAGCAGAAGGAAGCAAGTTGTCTTCCAGGATATCCTTGTATACGTGGCTTGATTCATGCGTTCTACATAAAGACGAATCTGCCCAAATCCAGCCTTCCAGAAGCACCCCCAGATCATCACCGGTCCTCCAACAAATTTCACAGTGGGTGCGAGACACTGTGGCTTGATGGCCTCTCCATCTAACCATTAGACGACCAGGTGGAGGATCGGTGATGATGTGGGGGTGCTTCAGGAAGGCTGGATTTGGGCAGATTCGTCAGTCAGATTCATGCCCGCCCGCACCGACACAAGAGGGAAAACGAGCAGAGATGTGTTATCTGAGGAAACACAAAAAACAAGTATTATGATGGTCTTTGAGAATCGCAATGGATGTGCGTAGAGTAAGAATAAAGCTTCCACATCATTAATGCATACATGTCGTCCATTATAAGCCTTGAGCGGGGGGGGTTTCACAAGTCTTAAAACTGACCGCATTAAAACTATCAGCTCTGTTTTAAGGAAATCCACTTTAATATGAGTTCAAATGAGCAGAATTGTAACAGCGTGTATCGTTTTTCATTTTCACGTTAATGAAGCGCAATGGGTCAGTCGCTCAGAGTCAGGATGGGCGTCTCAATCACTGCGGCGTCTTTAATGTGACTCCAGCAATTCCATTTCCTCATCAACTCCTCAAATCACATCCAGTGCTGCCCATAAAGCTGCCTGTGCTGTTTGTAGACGTCAATCCTAATTAACTTTATCCTGACCCCAGCGTGCAGGACGCGCGGTAACAAGCTCTCATGAGGAGCGCCCGACGCCAGCCAGTGGATCCACTCATTTGTTAGCTGCGATCGTCACTTATACTGAAACTCTGATACTTCCATTTGAAATTATGACTCGGAGACATATGAGAAGATTTCACAGAGTTCCTCTTATGCTCTTGGGCCGGTCTGGCGCCAGACGGTCCGTTGGGTCAGATAAACCCCAGTGATTATCTCCGGGCCGGATTGGGTCACCCGCGGGATAAAAGCCCCTGGACAAGAGATGTAAAATGGGTTGATGTTGCTCTTGGGTTGATGGATTAGAGATGAGAGGCCAAGTTAGTCTGATATATCGATTTTATCGATGAATCGTTGCTTTTTGGATTTTTTTATCCTCACTTCAATCCATGTTGGGTAAGTTACTCCACAAAAGTAATTAAGTACTAATTACATCCTGTACATTGTAATTAAATTATTCATTACTAATTACATTTCTAAAAGGAGTGGTGGTGGTTTAGTGGGCTAAAGCACATAACTGGTAATCAGGAGGTTGCTGGTTTGATCCCCACAGTCACCACCATTGTGTCCTTGAGTAAGACACTTAACTCCAGGTTGCTCCGGGGGGATTGTCCCTGTAATAAGTGCACTGTAAGTCACTTTGGTGGTGGTGTAGTGGGCTAAAGCACATAACTGGTAATCAGGAGGTTGCTGGTTTGATCCCCACAGTCATCACCATTGTGTCCTTGAGTAAGACACTTAACTCCAGGTTGCTCCGGGGGGATTGTCCCTGTAATAAGTGCACTGTAAGTCACTTCGGTGGTGGTGTAGTGGGCTAAAGCACATAACTGGTACTCAGAAGGTTGCTGGTTCGATCCCCACAGCCTCCACCATTGTGTCCTTGAGTAAGGCACTTAACTCCAGGTTGCTCCGGGGGGATTGTCCCTGTAATAAGTGCACTGTAAGACACTTTGGATAAAAGCGTCTGCCAAATGCGTAAATGTAAATGTAAAACCTACAGTATATCAACTTCGACCAGATGGGCATTAAAAGGATAGACATCAAACAACAGAAGAGGGAAAATATCGGCTTACGGTTTATCACGCTCTGAAACTTTATTTAGACTGATACTTTACAATCTGGATCATGCGTTGCAGTGCAACAGTCACATGAAGTCCTGAACTTCTTCAGAACATCGAAACAGAATGCACAAAGTGGATTTTTAATTATTGAAGCTCTTTTTAACTTGACATGGTGTATATAATCTGTCGGTCCTGCACGAAATTTGAAAGAAACCGCAAGACACGCTGCAGCAGTTAAAGACGTCCATCTAGCGCGTCATTACATCATAAAACGCGCTCTGTGTGAACAGCCCCTGAAATCTCTTTTATGTTGCCATGTCAGGTGCTTCTGTAGATACTTGTGCTTCGGATCTGCATTTGTCTTATCTGCGTGTGTCATAAACTCGTATTAATGGGAATATAATATATTTCAAGGAAAAAGTCATTAATTACAGTAACATGTTAATTTGCAACGCTGACTTCAATGCATAGTTTTAGATTTTAGGCCTGGGTAGCTCAGTGGAAAAATACGCTGACTGTCACACCTGGAGTCGTGAGTTTGTATCCAGGGCGTGCTGAGTGACTCCAGTCAGGTCTCCTTAGCAACCAAATTGGCCCGGTTGCTAGGAAGGGTAGAGTCACATGGGGTAACCTCCTCATGGTCGCTATAATGTGATTCCAGTCAGGTCTCCTTAGCAACCAAATTGGCCCGGTTGCTAGGGAGGGTAGAGTCACATGGGGTAACCTCCTCGTGGTCACTATAATGTGACTCCAGTCAGGTCTCCTAAGCAACCAAATTGGCCCGGTTGCTAGGGAGGGTAGAGTCACGTGGGGTAACCTCCTCGTGGTCGCTATAATGTGACTCCAGTCAGGTCTCCTTAGCAACCAAATTGGCCCGGTTGCTAGGGAGGGTAGAGTCACATGGGGTAACCTCCTCATGGTCGCTATAATGTGACTCCAGTCAGGTCTCCTAAGCAACCAAATTGTCCCGGTTGCTAGGGAGGGTAGAGTCACGTGGGGTAACCTCCTCGTGGTCGCTATAATGTGACTCCAGTCAGGTCTCCTAAGCAACCAAATTGTCCCGGTTGCTAGGGAGGGAATAGTCACGTGGGGTAACCTCCTCATGGTCGCTATAATGTGACTCCAGTCAGGTCTCCTAAGCAACCAAATTGTCCCGGTTGCTAGGGAGGGTAGAGTCACGTGGGGTAACCTCCTTGTGGTCGCTATAATGTGACTCCAGTCAGGTCTCCTTAGCAACCAAATTGGCCCGGTTGCTAGGGAGGGTAGAGTCACGTGGGGTAACCTCCTCATGGTCACTATAATGTGGTTCTCGCTCTCAGTGGGGCGTGTGGTGAGTTGTGCGTGGATGCCGCTGAGAATAGCGTGAAGCCTCCACACTCGCTACGTCTACGCGGTAACGCACTCAACAAGTCACGTGATAAGATGCGCGGATTGACGGTCTCAGACGCGGAGGCAACTCAGATTCGTCCTCCGCCACCCGGATTGAAGCGAGCCACTATGCCACCACGAGGACGTGGAGCGCATTGGGAATTGGGCGTTACAGATTGGGGTGAAAAAAGTGGAGAAAAAAAAATAAATTATAATAATAATTTATATGTAGAAAAAGAGCTAAAACGGTACTGTCTCTTTAAGAACAGCATCAGTTCAGCGGCTCACAGAAGCGTTTCGGCTGAGCCAATGTTAACGAGAGAGAGTCGATATTTAAAGAGACATTATTCAATGACAAATGGCTCGTGTGGATCTCGTCGTTGGACACACGTTACACGGAACGAGTCGAACTTATGGGACCTAGTGGCGTTTATGATCTCCTCCTGATGATTCAGTGGTTTATATTGCAATATTACAGAGTTTACATACAATTCAGGGATGGAGGTGTTGATTAATTGCATACATTTTTATATGATGTCAGTGTAATTGTACTTAATCGCACTAAATGAACACGTCAGATTGAAGGCATGCAGTAACACATCTACTGGACTGAAACGGTCATACGAGTTTCACAGTGAGTTTTTGCAAACATGCGTAAATCTCTTAAACTGGTTCGTGCAATTCTTCAGCGTGTACATGGACTCGAGCGCCTGAACAATGACGCAGCTGCGGTAACGCACCTTTGAAGTCGTTGCATTAGAAGTTTCAGCACGGAGGCTGTTTCCATGTGAAAGCCCTTCGTTTTTAATCAGAGTGGATTCAATTAAATTATTCATATTCTTCCCAAACGCTTTTGTGCTGCAGATATGGGATCACTGGAGAAGAAAGGAGCTGCCAGCGAGTCACGTTTAATTATTAGGTTTCAGGGAAACTGTCGGCAGGAGCATGTGATGTAATTACGCTCAGGTGATGGATGCTTATATTAATAGCATTAGTTAATATGAATGGATATATTTGAGCATTTGTAGATGACTGATATTGGATATATTGTGGATGTCTGTTAGCGTTGACGATCATCTCAATTGCCGTTGCTCGGTTGGCGCAGGACCTCGTTACACTCAGTTCTGCCGCTGGCAAAATATTATTGCATTTTTTACGAAAGCAATAAATACAAAAAAATAAATGCAAAT
>JAVLUX010000246.1:1767500-1792500 GCA_032164185.1 Moxostoma hubbsi
AATAACGTATAACGTGCGAGTCAGGGCAGCCGGTGGACTTTCTGGTGCCCTCCTAGGGTAAGATAGTGCACCCTTAGGGAGTTGGTGCCCTCCTAGTGAAATACAGTGCCCTCCTAGGGAGTTGGTGCCCTCCTAGAGTAATACAGTGCCCTTCTAGGGAGTTGGTGCCCTCCTAGAGTAATACAGTGCCCCCCTAGGGAGTTGGTGCCCTCCTAGGGTAATACAGTGCCCTCCTAGGGAGTTGGTGCCCTCCTAGGGTAATACAGTGCCCCCCTAGGGAGTTGGTGCCCTCCTAGTGTAATACAGTGCTCCCCTAGGGATTTGGTGCCTTCCTAGGGTAATACAGTGCCCCCCTAGGTGCTGGTGCCCTCCTAGGGAGTTGGTGCCCTCCTAGGGTAATACAGTGCCCTCCTAGGGAGTTGGTCCACTCCTAGGTTAATACAGTGCCCCCCTAGGTGCTGGTGCCCTCCTAGGGAGTTGGTGCCCTCCTAGGTTAATACAGTGCCCTCCTAGGGAGTTGGTGCGCTCCTAGAGTAATACAGTCCCCCCCTAGGGTAATACAGTGCCCCCCTAGGTGCCGGTGCCCTCCTAGGGTAATACAGTGCCCCCCTAGGGAATCGGCGGCCTCATAGAGTAATACAGTGCCCACCTAGGGAGTTGGTGCCCTCCTAGGGTAATACAGTGCTCACCTAGTGAGTTGGTGCCCTCCTAGTGTAATACAGTGCCCACCTAGGGAGTTGGTGCCCTCCTAGGGTAATACAGTGCTCACCTAGGGAGTTGGTGCCCTCCTAGGGTAATACAGGGCCCACCTAGGGAGTTGGTGCCCTCCTAGGGTAATACAGTGCTCACCTAGGGAGTTGGTGCCCTCCTAGTGTAATACAGTGCCCCCCCTAGGGAGTTGGTGCCCTCCTAGGGTAATACAGTGCCTCCCTAGGGAGTCAGTGCACTTATAGAGTAATACAGTGCCCACCTAGGGAGTTGGTGCCCTCCTATGGTAATACAGTGCCCTCCTAGTGAGTTGGTGCCCTCCTAGGGTAACACAGTGCCCTCCTAGTGAGTTGGTGCCCTCCTATGGTAATACAGTGCCCTCCTAGTGAGTTGGTGCCCTCCTAGGGTAATACAGTGCTCACCTAGGGAGTTGGTGCCCTCCTAGGGTAATACAGTGCCTCCCTAGGGAGTCAGTGCCCTTATAGAGTAATACAGTGCCCACCTAGGGAGTTGGTGCCCTCCTAGTTAGTTGGTGCCCTCCTAGGGTAATACGGTGCCCTCCTAGTGAGTTGGTGCCCTCCTATGGTAATACAGTGCCCTCCTAGTGAGTTGGTGCCCTCCTAGGGTAATACAGTGCCCCCCTAGGGAGTTGGTGCCCTCCTAGGGAGTTGGTGCCCTCCTAGGGTAATACAGTGCCCCCCTAGGGAGTTGGTGCCCTCCTAGTGTAATACAGTGCTCCCCTAGGGATTTGGTGCCTTCCTAGGGTAATACAGTGCCCCCCTAGGTGCTGGTGCCCTCCTAGGGAGTTGGTGCCCTCCTAGGGTAATACAGTGCCCTCCTAGGGAGTTGGTCCACTCCTAGGTTAATACAGTGCCCCCCTAGGTGCTGGTGCCCTCCTAGGGAGTTGGTGCCCTCCTAGGTTAATACAGTGCCCTCCTAGGGAGTTGGTGCGCTCCTAGAGTAATACAGTCCCCCCCTAGGGTAATACAGTGCCCCCCTAGGTGCCGGTGCCCTCCTAGGGTAATACAGTGCCCCCCTAGGGAATCGGCGGCCTCATAGAGTAATACAGTGCCCACCTAGGGAGTTGGTGCCCTCCTAGGGTAATACAGTGCTCACCTAGTGAGTTGGTGCCCTCCTAGTGTAATACAGTGCCCACCTAGGGAGTTGGTGCCCTCCTAGGGTAATACAGTGCTCACCTAGGGAGTTGGTGCCCTCCTAGGGTAATACAGGGCCCACCTAGGGAGTTGGTGCCCTCCTAGGGTAATACAGTGCTCACCTAGGGAGTTGGTGCCCTCCTAGTGTAATACAGTGCCCCCCCTAGGGAGTTGGTGCCCTCCTAGGGTAATACAGTGCCTCCCTAGGGAGTCAGTGCACTTATAGAGTAATACAGTGCCCACCTAGGGAGTTGGTGCCCTCCTATGGTAATACAGTGCCCTCCTAGTGAGTTGGTGCCCTCCTAGGGTAATACAGTGCTCACCTAGGGAGTTGGTGCCCTCCTAGGGTAATACAGTGCCTCCCTAGGGAGTCAGTGCCCTTATAGAGTAATACAGTGCCCACCTAGGGAGTTGGTGCCCTCCTAGTTAGTTGGTGCCCTCCTAGGGTAATACGGTGCCCTCCTAGTGAGTTGGTGCCCTCCTATGGTAATACAGTGCCCTCCTAGTGAGTTGGTGCCCTCCTAGGGTAATACAGTGCCCCCCTAGGGAGTTGGTGCCCTCCTAGGGTAATACAGTGCCTCCCTAGGGAGTCAGTGCCCTTATAGAGTAATACAGTGCCCACCTAGGGAGTTGGTGCCCTCCTAGGGTAATAGAGTGCCCTCCTAGTGAGTTGGTGCCCTCCTATGGTAATACAGTGCCCTCCTAGTGAGTTGGTGCCCTCCTAGGGTAATACAGTGCCCTCCTAGTGAGTTGGTGCCCTCCTAGGGTAATACAGTGCCCTCCTAGTGAGTTGGTGCCCTCCTAGGGTAATACAGTGCCCTCCTAGTGAGTTGGTGCCCTCCTAGGGTAATACAGTGCCTCTGTTTGCACGGAGGATATCGATGAAGACAGCTGAGAAACAACTGTTTCATTTGCTTGTGCGGACGAATATGGAATATATGACTGAGCTCTTTGTGTCTTTGTGTGCAAGCGTGCTTACAAATAATGACATTATTATTATAAGTATGACTATTTATTCCCTAATAGGTTGAACATTTGTCTGTCTCAAATTTATTTATTTATTTATTTGTATTTGATGAAAGAAAGTGTTTTTGACCTATTGCGCAATCAAACTAGACTGCACACATTGTGACTGTTTGCGTCTGATCTGTATGTAAATAAAATAAACATTTGGGATATGTCCTGCGGTCTCATCTGAGAACAGTTATATAGTGTCACGACACGAGGCCTGACGTGATTTTCATTGTAAGTGTTGTTTGGTTTATGTAGCAGCATATGTATGTTATATGGTCAGCGTAACAGTGTACAGTGCTCATGTGTGTTGTTTTACAGCGTAATGTTATCAGTGTGTCTCCGGAGAGCGGCTGTACTCACGTTGACAACAACATTATTGGCTTGCTCTATTTAAAAGCGAAGCTCTGACCCCAACCGCCGTGAAAATGATGCAATATTTCTTTTACGACACTGAAAATTCATAACTTTTCACTGCCGTCCTGAAGGGCAAATAAAAGGAGGATTCACATCATGGAGCATGTGTTCTCTGGGAGACAGACAGTCGTAAAATCCCTCGCCCTCCTGTCGCGAATACGTGCAACGGAGCCAGCGAGAACCGTAATATCATCCAAAGAGACTGACACTATTCTTGAAATACTTGCTAATATCTGCAGGCTTCGACGGTCTGATGAGATTCGACTGTTGACAGTTTTCGGAAGGCTAAATCAACCCAGTTGGGCGTCACATTTGACATGATTTTGTAACCAAAACCGCCGTGTAAAACCATCGTAAATGAACGTTATCGAATATTATTAAAATGGAATTTCTAAATGGACGAGCCACGTTTGTGTGACTGTGATTTTACCACATATAAGGATTGTTTTTGGCATAATCCGAAGCGATTAAGCGACGTTTTCCCGTGGTAAAATCGCTGTTACACACGTTTCAGAAACGCACGTCGAGACACGTGTGCTCCGCTTCATTCGTTGCGCTGCGTCTAGCGCAGGTGACGCAAATATTCAACGTTCTGAACAAGTTCAGGCCGCAAAGTGGTGACAGTTACATTGTTACACATGATTCCATTGTGTGCGTTTACTGTTACAAATGTTGCCCATGATGCTTACATTAAATACATTTACATTGATGCATTTGGCAGATACTTTTATCCAAAGTGACTTACAGTGCACTTATTACAGGGACAATCCCCCCGGAGCAACCTGGAGTTAAGTGTCTTACTCAAGGACACAATGGTGGTGACTGTGGGGATCAAACCAGCAACCTTCTGATTACCAGTTATGTGCTATAGCCCACTACACCACCACCAAAGTGACTTACAGTGCACTTATTACAGGGACAATCCCCCCGGAGCAACCTGGAGTTAAGTGTCTTACTCAAGGACACAATGGTGGTGACTGTGGGGATCAAACCAGCAACCTCCTGATGACCAGTTATGTGCTTTAGTCCACTACACCACCACCAAAGTGACTTACAGTGCACTTATTACAGGGACAATCCCCCCGGAACAACCTGGAGTTAAGTGTCTTACTCAAGGACACAATGGTGGTGACTGTGGGGATCAAACCAGCAACCTTCTGATTACCGGTTATGTGCATTAGCCCACTACGCCAACACCACTCCATTCCAAAAAGGCCTATTGCAACAGTACTTGCAAGGAGAAAGGGATTCATGTGAATGAAGAGGCAAAAACCGGCTTGAGAATTTAAATAATATTTTAATGAAGAACTTAAACAAAAAGACAAACAAACACACAGGTGTCGGACAGCTGCCCGTAAATCTCTCTCTCTCTCTGTCACACTGCCGTCTCCAGTCGGCCTTTATCCCTCTCGGAGGCTTGATTAGCCTGATTAGGGGCCGGGTGTGTGGAATCACGGCCCCGTTCAGGCCGGGTCGGACCGGGTAAGGTTCGGGATTCATTTTAAGATCCGTGCAGACCTCTAATTTAAAGTGGAGACAATTCGTTGTCTAAAAGATGATGCGCACCTGGGACAGAACATACATTGAATTCTATATTAATGCAGAAAGTTGTTTAGTAAAAAGTGTTCATTTAAAATATTGCTTATTTCAATCAGAGTGTAAACTCATGAAATTTCTGTGACTGTGGCGACATTTTCACAAAATGGTTCGATGCACCTATCGCGGCAGTTCTGTGTGAAATGTCCACTGTGTGGCGCTAAAAGCGAGTTCAGTATTCTCCCAAACAGATGCAGTTTTTAAGGTTAATAAAGGAAGTTTAAAATCAACATAACCCAACTGCCATACCTTAAACCTAAACAATAGTGTCAGAAAACACAACCACGTCATTTTGTGGTGCTTCTATGACACTTTGGGTTCACCTGTGGGCTCGCGTGCTCTTCGGGACTCGTACCCACTCCTTTACATCACATTTAATTTACATTAAAAGTAATGGTTGCTATAGCGTCTCTAGTGTTCATTTCACCAGGAAACCGTCACGATACATAGAACGAGCCACGCTAAAATCGTTTAGCAAAAATGGAGTTTTAATTTTAATTGTTATTTTTGAATATTGAACTATTTATTGGACATTAACGTCATTTATTTTGCAAACTTTGAATTGTGGCTTATTGCTTTAGGAAACGTAAACGTGCGATTCAGCCAATGTTTGGTCATCTTGGAGTGGTGGTGGTGTAGTAACGCCACATAACTAGTAATCAGGAGGTTGCTGGTTTGATCCCCACAGTCACCACCATTGTGTCCTTGAGCAAAGTGTGTGTGTGTGTGTGTGTGTGTGTGTGTGTGTGTGTGTGTGAGCGTGTATACAAGAGTGGTGGGCTAAAGCACATAACTGGTAATCAGAAGGTTGCTGGTTTGATCCCTACAGTCACCACCATTGTGTCCTTGAGCAAAGTGTGTGTGTGTGTGTGTGTGTGTGTGAGCGTGTATACAAGAGTGGTGGGCTAAAGCACATAACTGGTAATCAGAAGGTTGCTGGTTTGATCCCCACAGTCACCACCATTGTGTCCTTGAGCAAAGTGTGTGTGTGTGTGTGTGTGTGTGTGTGTGTGTGTGTGTGTGTGTGTGTGAGTGTGTATACAAGAGGGGTGGGCTAAAGCACATAACTGGTAATCAGAAGGTTGCTGGTTTGATCCCTACAGTCACCACCATTGTGTCCTTGAGCAAAGTGTGTGTGTGTGTGTGTGTGTGTGTGTGTGTGTGTGTGTGTGTGTGTGAGCGTGTATACAAGAGTGGTGGGCTAAAGCACATAACTGGTAATCAGAAGGTTGCTGGTTTGATCCCTACAGTCACCGTCACCACCATTGTGTCCTTGAGCAAAGTGTGTGTGTGTGTGTGTGTGTGTGTGTGTGTGTGAGCGTGTATACAAGATTGGTGGGCTAAAGCACATAACTGGTAATCAGAAGGTTGCTGGTTTGATGCCTACAGTCACCACCATTGTGTCCTTGAGCAAAGTGTGTGTGTGTGTGTGTGTGTGTGTGTGTGTGTGTGAGCGTGTATACAAGAGTGGTGGGCTAAAGCACATAACTGGTAATCAGAAGGTTGCTGGTTCGATCCCCCACAGTCACCACCATTGTGTCCTTGAGTAAGACACTTAACTCCAGGTTGCTCCGGGGGGATTGTCCCTGTAATAAGTGCACTGTAAGTCACTTTGGTGGTGGCGTAGTGGGCTAAAGCACATAACTGGTCATCGGGAGGTTGCTGGTTCGATCCCCACAGCCACCACCATTGTGTCCTTGAGTAAGACACTTAACTCCAGCTTGCTCCGGGGGGATTGTCCCTGTAATAAGTGCACTGTAAGTCACTTTGGTGGTGGCGTAGTGGGCTAAAGCACATAACTGGTCATCGGGAGGTTGCTGGTTCGATCCCCACAGCCACCACCATTGTGTCCTTGAGTAAGACACTTAACTCCAGCTTGCTCCGGGGGGATTGTCCCTGTAATAAGTGCACTGTAAGTCACTTTGGATAAAAGCATCTGCCAAATGCATACATGTAAATGTAAATCACCTTTGTAAAAGGGCGTTTGTTTGCGGATTGTAGTTTGTCCGTATTCTGAAAGCGTTTGCAATTTTGATTTTAGCCCTCGTAAAACGTGTTAAGCTGGAGCTCTTATATTGGCATCATGTAACTGCACCCGCAGGATGCAATAACAGCAGCGCAGGGCTTTTAATGCAGGTAATGCTGTTGCAAATACAGCGCCGGCTCTCTTATTACACCCCCTGTGACTAATGTGATCAATTCATTTTTTATATGCCCCTCGTTTTCATACCGCCCTTGTTTCTCTATCTGCATGAAGAGCACAAGAGCATTCTTAGACGCAGATATTTCACGAGCTCAAGTTTCTTTGCCACGACAACAGGCCGCTTCATGCTTTTACAAGCTTTAAACAGGTGCGAGTGTGAACTGACGCCACACGCCTCAGAATCCAGGCCAATGTGAAGCACTTCCATGAAATTAGGTGCCTATTTTTGAGCACGCCGTCCCATGGCTCTGGAGCGCGCTGCTGGTTTTCTCTGCATGTGGAGATGTGAGCGCTGTGGTGTTGACGGTTGGTTGTGACAGTGGGAACAGGGTGTTTAATGGTTAGGAATCCTGCCGTGTGCCACAGAAATACAGAACTAGAGTGACAATACCTGTCGATGGTGAGACGTTCCCCGAGCTTTTCACAACTCAGCCGTGAGATTTTAACCTCGTCAGAAAAATAAGAACGAGGTTTCTTGAGATGTGCTTGACAGGCCATCTTGGGATCCAACCAAATTTTCGCTGCACAACCAGTATTACAGTGTTATACCCTTTAGTTTTTGGTGAAAGTGCAGTTTTAACTCGTGAAATATGCAGAAAGTCGTGAAGTTTCTTGAAACTTTTACACTCTCCGACAGGGACGGACTATGACTTGCAAAGGCCCTGGGGCGAATTATCTCCAAGGGGTGGTTCGTTGTTCATGGTTAAAAGTTGTTGAGTGTGGGTGGGGGGGGGGGGGTCACCAAACAGATCAGAGGACCCACATAAGTGGAGTTCAGGTGTTTGTGTTACAGAAAGGTTTAGGATCTCATTTAGGACAAAAGCTATTACAGAACAACATTTCTAAATGCTGCTTATCTCAACTACAGAGCATCACAGAAGCATCCCAACTTGCCAAAAACCTTAAATAAGTGTCCTAACTTTGGGACAAGCCCACTGGTGTCCTAACTGAGAATGTATTTGAAAGCCAGCGGTTACAGACTTTTTACGATACTGTGAAACATAACCACAGTACTGTGTGAGAATAGCGCTACATTTATGTTTGATGTTTGATGTTGCAGCTGGTTGGACGTCGTTGCTTGTTTGGTAACAGACATGAGAGTTGATTACTCCACGCTTGGAGTCGTGAGTTTGAATCCAGGGTGTGCTGAGTGACTCCAGTCAGGTCTCCTTAGCAACCAAATTGGCCCAGTTGCTAGGGAGGGTAGAGTCACATGGGGTAACCTCCTCGTGGTCGCTATAAGGTGACTCCAGCCAGGTCTCCTAGGCAACCAAATTGGCCCGGTTGCTAGGGAGGGTAGAGTCACATGGGGTAACCTCCTCATGGTCACTATAATGTGGTTCGCTTTTGGTAGGGCGTGTTGTGAGATGTGCGTGGATGCCACGGAGCCTCTACACGTGCTACGTGTCCGCAATAACGCGCTCAACAAGTCGGTCTCAGACGCGGCGGCAACTGAGATTCGTCCTCCACCACCCGGATTGAGGCTTTGGGAATTGGGCGTTACAACTTGGGGAGAAAAATCTCCAAAATACATAAACAAAAATGTTAACATTAGTTATCATGAGCAAACAATGTATTTTTAAGCATGTATTAATCTTTTTTAATGTTAATTAATACAAATACAGTACATTTCTTAACTGTTAGTTCATACTGCTTGTTAAAAAAATACAAGTTTTTATTTTAAAACTGTTTGTATATGTATATGGACATTGCTATGTGGTTGCTAAGGGGGGTAGTCGATAGTGACCTCCCTCAAGTCTTTAGAGGTTTGTTCAAATCATGCCAGTACTTTCTTGATGTGTTATGTTGTATATCGCTTATAATAATGAACCGGGTTGCTTGAGTTGTCTGTTGTCAGTCTCCAACGGCAGGTTTTGAAATGATTGACACGGTTAGATTTCTGCGAATTCTTCACTTACCTGTCTGTCCTGCACTCTACCGATTTTAATTTACAAAGATGTCTTAATTAAGCACAAGCCGGCAGGTGACACCATGAGAGCGGTGCATGGCGCAGGACGGCAGACGAGAGACCGCGGCATAAGCTCTCAATTATCTGCCAAGCGGTGTGACGGCCCGCTGCAAGTGTTTGTTAGCGGCAGAACCTCACACTGCTTCTGCTGATGAGATCTCCACGGAGACCCGAACGGCGCTGAGCACGTCTCCATTCATCATCATTAACTGAGCTGTTTCCCTGCTGCTCGCAGTCCTGTTCAGATCGCTCGTCATACACATGCTCCTCTTTTGAATGACACATTCGTATATGCGCTGCATTGGGAATCCCAGCGGTCTGAACGCAGATGTGCGATGGCTACTGTTGAGCATAGTCATATAATCTCATACACTCTGGCAAAAAATCTGAATCCTAAAATGAATACTGAGGATTGGGACATCGCCTACTACACAAGATGGTTACAACTAACAATTATTCTGATAATTGACTAATCTAATGATTATTATGAAAATTAATGGTCTCTTCAGCTATTATTGCAATAATTAATCATCAGCTTTTAAATGACATGTCAGTTTGTGCCTTGAGCTGTATTAAACGTGCCTAATTAGCAAGAAAGTGTCTTTTAAAAATACCTTTAAAAAAGCAAAATGTTTGAGAGCTTTATGAAGTTTAATATAGTTAAAGTAAATGCTCTGCAGTAAATCCTGTTAGTCTTTTTAGTTACTTTTCAAGTATAACTATTGAACAATCCTTAAAACACGATACATTTACCCAATAATCAACACTGCATAAGATATTCATTCTTTTCAGAGAATATGCTTTTAGTATTTTGCCTTCTTGCACTGGCAGTTTTGAATGATTCTTTACCATTGTTAGGGTGTTCTGGGTGGATGTCAGGGCGTTGCTATGGAGTTTTGAGTGTGTTTTATACCATTACTAGGGTGTTCTGGGTGGATGTCAGGGCGTTGCTATGGAGTTTTGAGTGTGTTTTATACCATTACTAGGGTGTTCTGGGTGGATGTCAGGGCGTTGCTATGGAGTTTTGAGTGTGTTTTTTTTTACCATTGCTAGTGTGTTCTGGGTGGATGTCAGGGCGTTGCTATGGAGTTTTGAGTGTGTTTTTTTAGCATTGCTAGGGTGTTCTGGGTGGATGTCAGGGCGTTGCTATGGAGTTTTGAGTGTGTTTTATACCATTACTAGGGTGTTCTGGGTGGATGTCAGGGCGTTGCTATGGAGTTTTGAGTGTGTTTTTTTTTACCATTGCTAGTGTGTTCTGGGTGGATGTCAGGGCGTTGCTATGGAGTTTTGAGTGTGTTTTTTAGCATTGCTAGGGTGTTCTGGGTGGATGTCAGGGCGTTGCTATGGAGTTTTGAGTGTGTTTTTTTAGCATTGCTAGGGTGTTCTGGGTGGATGTCAGGGCGTTGCTATGGAGTTTTGAGTGTGTTTTTTTAGCATTGCTAGTGTGTTCTGGGTGGATGTCAGGGCGTTGCTATGGAGTTTTGAGTGTGTTTTATACCATTACTAGGGTGTTCTGGGTGGATGTCAGGGCGTTGCTATGGAGTTTTGAGTGTGTTTTTTAGCATTGCTAGGGTGTTCTGGGTGGATGTCAGGGCGTTGCTATGGAGTTTTGAGTGTGTTTTATACCATTGCTAGGGTGTTCTGGGTGGATGTCAGGGCGTTGCTATGGAGTTTTGAGTGTGTTTTACACCATTACTAGGGTGTTCTGGGTGGATGTCAGGGCGTTGCTATGGAGTTTTGAGTGTGTTTTATACCATTACTAGGGTGTTCTGGGTGGATGTCAGGGCGTTGCTATGGAGTTTTGAGTGTGTTTTTTTAGCATTGCTAGGGTGTTCTGGGTGGATGTCAGGGCGTTGCTATGGAGTTTTGAGTGTGTTTTATACCATTACTAGGGTGTTCTGGGTGGATGTCAGGGCGTTGCTATGGAGTTTTGAGTGTGTTTTTTAGCATTGCTAGGGTGTTCTGGGTGGATGTCTGGGCGTTGCTATGGAGTTTTGAGTGTGTTTTATACCATTGCTAGGGTGTTCTGGGTGGATGTCAGGGCGTTGCTATGGAGTTTTGAGTGTGTTTTATACCATTACTAGGGTGTTCTGGGTGGATGTCTGGGCGTTGCTATGGAGTTTTGAGTGTGTTTTATACCATTGCTAGGGTGTTCTGGGTGGATGTCAGGGCGTTGCTATGGAGTTTTGAGTGTGTTTTTTAGCATTGCTAGGGTGTTCTGGGTGGATGTCAGGGCGTTGCTATGGAGTTTTGAGTGTGTTTTTTTTTACCATTGCTAGTGTGTTCTGGGTGGATGTCAGGGCGTTGCTATGGAGTTTTGAGTGTGTTTTTTTAGCATTGCTAGGGTGTTCTGGGTGGATGTCAGGGCGTTGCTATGGAGTTTTGAGTGTGTTTTTTAGCATTGCTAGGGTGTTCTGGGTGGATGTCAGGGCATTGCTATGGAGTTTTGAGTGTGTTTTATACCATTGCTAGGGTGTTCTGGGTGGATGTCAGGGCGTTGCTATGGAGTTTTGAGTGTGTTTTATACCATTACTAGGGTGTTCTGGGTGGATGTCAGGGCGTTGCTATGGAGTTTTGAGTGTGTTTTTTAGCATTGCTAGGGTGTTCTGGGTGGATGTCAGGGCGTTGCTATGTACCTGGATGGGAGACCTCCTGGGAAAACTAAAGTTGCTGCTGGAAGAGGTATTATGGAGGCCAGCTGGGGGTGCGCACCCTGTGGTCTGTGTAGGTCCTAATGCCCCAGTATAGTGATGGAGACACTATACTGTAAAAAGGCGCCGTCCTTCGTATGAGATGTTAAACCGAGGTTCTGACTCCCTGTGGTCATTAAAAATTCCCCCATCGGCCCTTCTCAATCATGGCTTCCTTATAATTCCCATCCATTAATTGGCTGTTTCACTCTACTCTCTCCTCTCCACCAATATCTGGTGTGTGGTGGGTGTACTGGCACACTATGGCTGCCGTCACATCATCCATGTGAGTGCTGCAGTGAATTCATCAGCTGAGCTCCAGTTTAAATATCAGAATCCATCACCAAACCAGCTCGAATCCAAATCCAGCCTCACTCGCGAGGAAGAGATGTTCTAAACCAATTAAAAATGAACTCTGGCCCACCTGGTCTCGCTGTTATCAGTCTCAGCCCGTCAGACGAGCCCAAACCGCGGCTGGTATGACAGCCCTTAAATTACAGCAACTCTTTTGGGGGAATACAAGTGAGACTTAGAGGGACTTTTATGAGTACACCGCTGTGTGTGTGTGTGTGTGTGTGTGAGCTTTATAAACCCTCATCCCTCGCTCAACCTGTTTCTCTCTTTGTTTCACACACACTCGACTTATTCTCGACACTCACACATTATCAGATTAATACACTTTCCAGATTTAGAAAACCAGAAAGGCTTGTTTTATTGGTGAAAATCGCATCCACACCAGATTACAGACTTTCTTGTCCATTGATGACCTTCAGTTTGTCACTGTGTGTTTTGAGTGTTTCTTTGTCTCCTATTGGAATACTGGCTCTACGTTCCCTCTAATATTATTGTATATAATATTATTATTATCATTATTATTGATATTATTATTATTATTATCATCATCATCATTATTATTATCATTATTTGTATTAGTACTATTAGTATTATTAACATTATTAGTAGTATTATTATTATTTTCATCATCATGATTATTATAATTAGTATTATCATTATCATCATTATTATTAGTAGTATTAATATTATTATCATCATTATTATTAGTAGTAGTATTATCATTATTAGTATTATTATTATCATCATCATTATTATTAACATTCTTATTATTATTATCATCATGGTTATTATTATCATCATTATTATTGTCATCATGATTATTATTAGTATTATTATGATGATTATTGTCATTATTATTATTATTATCATTATTATTATTATCATTATTATTAGTAGTAGTATTATCATTATTATTAGTATTATTATTATCATCATCATTATTATTAACATTCTTATTATTATCATCATTATTATTATCATCATGATTATTATTATCATCATTATTATTATCGTCATGATTATTATTATCATCATTATTATTATCATCATGATTATTATCATCATTATTATTAGTAGTAGTATTATCATTATTATTAGTATTATTATTATCATCATCATTATTATTAACATTCTTATTATTATCATCATTATTATTATCATCATCATTATTATTATCATCATTATTATTATCATTATTATTAGTAGTAGTAGTATTAGTATAATTAACATTAGTATTATTATCATTATTATTAGTAGTAGTAGTATTAGTATAATTAACATTAGTATTATTATCATTATTATTTTTATTATTATCATTATTATTATTATTAGTGTTAGTAGTAGTATTAGTATTATTAACATTAGTATTATTATCATTATTATTAGTATTATCATTATCATTATTAGTATTATTATCATTATTATTTTTATTATTATCATCATCATCATTATTAGTATTATTATAATTATTTTTATTATTATCATTATCATCATCATCATTGTTGTTATCATTATTATTATTAGTAGTATTAGTATTATTACATTTAGTAGTCATATTATCATTATTCATATTCATATTATCATCATTATTATTATTATTATTATTATTTTTATTATTATCATCATCAGTATTATTAAGTGCTATTATTATTATTATTAGTGTTAGTATTATTAAGATTAGTATTATGATTATTATTAATATCATCATCATCATCATTATTATTATCATTATCATTAGTATTATTATCATTATTATTAGTAGTAGTATTTATCATTATTATTAGTATTATTATTATCACCATCATTATTATTAGTAGTAGTATTATCATTATTATTAGTATTATTATTATCATCATCATTATTATTAACATTCTTATTATTATCATCATTATTATTATCATCATGATTATTATTATCATTATTATTTTTATTATTATCATTATTATTATTATTAGTGGTAGTAGTAGTAGTAGTAGTATTAGTATTATTAACATTAGTATTATCATTATTATTAATATTATCATTATCATTATTAGTATTATTATAATTATTTTTATTATTATCATTATCATCATCATCATTTTTGTTATCATTATTATTATTAGTAGTATTAGTATTATTACATTTAGTAGTCGTATTATCATTATTATTATTCATATTCATATTATCATCATTATTATTATATTATTATTTTTATTATTATCATCATCAGTATTATTAGTGCTATTATTATTATTATTATTAGTGTTAGTATTATTAACATTAGTATTATGATTATTATTAATATCATCATCATCATCATTATTATTATTATTATTATCATTATCATTAGTATTATTATCATTATTATTAGTAGTAGTAGTATTATCATCATCATCATCATCATTATTATCATTATTATTATCATCATCATTATCATTATTATTATTATTATTATCATCATCATCATTATTATTATCATTATTTGTATTAGTACTATTAGTATTATTAACATTATTAGTAGTATTATTATTATTTTCATCATCATGATTATTATAATTAGTATTATCATTATCATCATTATTATTAGTAGTATTAATATTATTATCATCATTATTATTAGTAGTAGTATTATCATTATTAGTATTATTATTATCATCATCATTATTATTAACATTCTTATTATTATTATCATCATGGTTATTATTATCATCATTATTATTGTCATCATGATTATTATTAGTATTATTATGATGATTATTGTAATTATTATTATTATTATCATTATTATTATTATCATTATTATTAGTAGTAGTATTATCATTATTATTAGTATTATTATTATCATCATCATTATTATTAACATTCTTATTATTATCATCATTATTATTATCATCATGATTATTATTATCATCATTATTATTATCGTCATGATTATTATTATCATCATTATTATTATCATCATGATTATTATCATCATTATTATTAGTAGTCGTATTATCATTATTATTAGTATTATTATTATCATCATCATTATTATTAACATTCTTATTATTATCATCATTATTATTATCATCATCATTATTATTATCATCATTATTATTATCATTATTATTAGTAGTAGTAGTATTAGTATAATTAACATTAGTATTATTATCATTATTATTAGTAGTAGTAGTATTAGTATAATTAACATTAGTATTATTATCATTATTATTTTTATTATTATCATTATTATTATTATTAGTGTTAGTAGTAGTATTAGTATTATTAACATTAGTATTATTATCATTATTATTAGTATTATCATTATCATTATTAGTATTATTATCATTATTATTTTTATTATTATCATCATCATCATTATTAGTATTATTATAATTATTTTTATTATTATCATTATCATCATCATCATTGTTGTTATCATTATTATTATTAGTAGTATTAGTATTATTACATTTAGTAGTCATATTATCATTATTCATATTCATATTATCATCATTATTATTATTATTATTATTATTTTTATTATTATCATCATCAGTATTATTAAGTGCTATTATTATTATTATTATTGTTAGTATTATTAAGATTAGTATTATGATTATTATTAATATCATCATCATCATCATTATTATTATCATTATCATTAGTATTATTATCATTATTATTAGTAGTAGTATTTATCATTATTATTAGTATTATTATTATCACCATCATTATTATTAGTAGTAGTATTATCATTATTATTAGTATTATTATTATCATCATCATTATTATTAACATTCTTATTATTATCATCATTATTATTATCATCATGATTATTATTATCATTATTATTTTTATTATTATCATTATTATTATTATTAGTGGTAGTAGTAGTAGTAGTAGTATTAGTATTATTAACATTAGTATTATCATTATTATTAATATTATCATTATCATTATTAGTATTATTATAATTATTTTTATTATTATCATTATCATCATCATCATTGTTGTTATCATTATTATTATTAGTAGTATTAGTATTATTACATTTAGTAGTCGTATTATCATTATTATTATTCATATTCATATTATCATCATTATTATTATATTATTATTTTTATTATTATCATCATCAGTATTATTAGTGCTATTATTATTATTATTATTAGTGTTAGTATTATTAACATTAGTATTATGATTATTATTAATATCATCATCATCATCATTATTATTATTATTATTATCATTATCATTAGTATTATTATCATTATTATTAGTAGTAGTAGTATTATCATCATCATCATCATCATTATTATCATTATTATTATCATCATCATTATCATTATTATTATTATCATTATCATTATCATTATTATTATTATTGTCATTATTATTATCATTATTATTATTATTATTATTGTTATTGGGTTTCTTTAACTTTGGCCACTTTTTTCCCAGGTGTTGGTTTTTATTAGAAACTAAAAGATTTAATTATTATTATTGTTATTTTATACTGTATGTTGTTATAATATTTTTTATATTAACTTTTTACAATTGTTTTAATTTATTTTTTTACGTGTTCTGCTGAAGAAAGAAAGTAATAATTTCTCAATTTTATATTTTTTGGGATAACTATCTCTTTAAAACTCTGATTATCTAAACAAAGAATGAAATAAACAAAAAACATTTGAATATTAATTGTGTGAAAATTATAAATAAATAAATAAAATAATTTTTTATATATATATATATATATATAAAGTTATTTTATTATTATTTTAGATTTTTTTTGCTGATAGAGAAAATACACTTTTTTAGGTATTAATCTTTGATACCAGTGGAAAACATTTTATTGATCCATTTTATTAAGAGGATCAAATGGCATATTTCATTGGCAAGAGAACATTTACATTGCCAGTACATTATTAAACACTGTACAGTACATACAGATATTAAACATTGAATGCAGTTATTACACCTGACTGCAGCTTGATGTACGGCTACGTCCTTTACAATGGGTCTCACTTAGGCGGTTTTGCTTTTGACAGTGGTTCAGATGGATGTGTGTGAGCATTTTTGGGTAGCTTACCCGTATCTCTCCCACGCCTGGTTCACCACTTGCGGGTGAAGTCTCCATTCTGTATGTTTATTATGCCCGGGTCATGCGTCGCACATAATGATAAGAGAGCATTGCTCCACACTATCAGTTTCTGTGCATTTGAGTCAATCGAGTATGTCCTGAAAATGTATATACGCCAATGTTAGTGAAATTGGGATCCAGAAATGTATTTGATGGTCTCAGTACGAGCTGTAATGAACTGCACAGCTGTAGACGGTTGTTCTTTTGCATTGCCTTTTAATTCGTTTGACCATCTCTGTTCTCCGTGAGGGGGGAGTGATGGATTAGAGAAGCAAAAACAGGCTGAGCTGCCCGTCTTAAAGCACACGCACGCAAAGCAAGATGTTAAACAAATATTCATTTCCACCGAGTAACCTGTTTTTCTTGAGGTCGGCTCATGGCATCTTTGGCAGTGTTGCTTGGCGAGCTTGCGGGTGCAAATGTTTGTACAGCGTGCACTGACGCAGCCACAAAGCACAAGAGAATGCAGAGGTCAGAGTATCGTCAGAAACGAACAGAAAACACATTTCTGACGTTTCATCTGCTTTGGTTTGATGCACGGGAATAATGCAGGAATGTGATCGTCCAGCCTCGTACGCTTTGATTCAGGATGTGTGAATCACATCAAGGTTTCAGCAAGCTTGTAAACATATCAAAGACCTGAGAAATTATTTCTCTGTCAGCAAAAACGGGAACCGAATATTTGCATTTCCCCTCTTTTCTTAAGAGTAGTAAACTCTGTCATTGTTTACTCACCCTCATGTTGTTCTAAACCTATATGCTCATTTAATCACACTCAGAGGTGGAAAGTAACAAATGACTCTCGTTACAGTGCTTGAGTACATTTTACAAATATTTTTCTCCGAGACCGATAAAGGCCGACTGGAGACGGCAGTGAGAGAGAGAGAGTTACGGGCAGCTGTCCGACACCTGTGTGTGTGTGTGTGTGTGTGTGTGTGTGTGTTTGTCTTTGTTTCAGTTTCATTCTTTATATTGTCAAGCCGGTTCTCATCTCCTCCTTTCCATTAATCCTTTTACGCTGGTGCCGAAACACGGGAAGGAGGAGGGATGTGCCGTAGTAGAGTCCTCGCCAGTGCCATCCACCCCAACGGAGCAGCCGCCGGCATCCGCTGGAGAACGGAGGAGACCGGCCGCCTGAGAGTGGGAGAACTGCTGCTAGGGGCGGTGGAGACCCCTTCTGTTTCCTGAGAATGCGGCGGGGCGTTCCGTCCGTCAGGGGCCGGAAGACTGCCTCCGATCTGTCCGGGGAGGCGCGGCTGTCGTCCGTTGGAGGTTAGGGGAGTGGCCGAGGAACAAGCTACGACATATCAGAGAACCGGCGAGTAAGTGTTTTTTTCTCTCTCTGTCACTCTCTGTCTGTCTGTCTCTCTGTCTCTCTCTCTGTCCGTCTGTCTCTCTCTCTCTCTCTCTGTCCATCTGTCTCTCTCTCTCTCTCTCTCTCTGTCTCACTGTCTCTCTCTCTCTGTCCGTCTGTCTCTCTCTCTCTCGCTCCCACTGCCGCTCCATGTTGGCCTTTCCCGCTCTTTTTAAAAATGTTTTGCTAATTAGGCGTGATCAACGTTACGGCGTTTAGGTGCCACATTTTTTTGGTTTGTTTCCCTCACCCTGTCCCCTCCCTCATCCGGCAGACGGGGCGGAAGCCACGCCCCTCCCCAGTGAAAGAGGGGGAGGTGGGGTTACGTCATGCCAGGGGCTCCCCGGTCTGAGAGAACGAGGGAGGAATGTGACAGGGCGGAGGGTCGTGATTCCGCACACCCGCCCCTAATCAGGCTAATCAAGCCTCAGAGAGGGATAAAGGCCGACTGGAGACGGCAGTGTGAGAGAGAGAGAGAGAGAGAGAGAGAGAGAGAGAGAGAGAGAGAGAGAGATTTACAGACACCTGTGTGTGTGTGTGTGTGTGTGTGTGTGTGTGTGTGTGTGTGTGTGTCTTTTTGTTTCAGTTTCTTATTAAACTATTATTTATATTCTCAAGCCGCCTCCTCCTCCCATGAATCCCTTTACACTGTTCTGTTGTGAATTGACAGAAAAGAAAAAGTCTGACTTGAGGGCAAGTACATGTTTTTTTCCCCCCATGAATGATCCTTCAACGGTGCCTTTTTCTCCTGTGCATGTACTGACTAGCGTCGACCTCAGGGTAATGAACGGCCGTAATTAAAATCTCTATTACTCTGCAGTAATACACCGCAGTCGGTGATGCGTGCAAAGATGAAAATATCAGTGTGCTCCAAAAATGCATTTCCAGATCCCTGCTGTTGTACCTGATTATTGTAGCAGGAAACACTCCGAGTACAGATCAGGTTACAAACACAAATCATAAGTGTGTTACTTTGTACACATTTTTATCATTCTGCAGTTCAAATGTATCTTTGTTCATTGAACAAGTTTTCTTTGGGTCGATGCATTAATTAAGCACAGGCGGACGTGGCACTAAAATATTTACCTTAGCAAAAGTCAACGAACATTTTGTGGTTTGTGTAATGGTGTGTAAAGCTCTACGCATTTCTGATTTATGTGTTAATGGGGTTTCGCAGCCTGACACTGAATGCACGGCCTCTGCGCTCTTGTTTTGGCTGCCAGGAATATAAACCACACCAAATTTTTGCACGGATGCGTAACCTCTCACCGCTCCATTTGTGTCGCTCTTACCTAAAATGACTAATGCAATGTGGAAACGTTTCCAGTGTAAACACACATACACACACAGTTCAGAAAAGTGCGATTCTCAAAGCCTCAAGATTCCCAGTGATGCTCTTGAAGACTTGAACTGCTGTTGAAGACATTTCAATCATATGTGGACGTGGGCGATTCTCTGAACACTTTATTTTCCTTCTGTCAGGGTTAGTTTAAACTGACACAGTCTTTAACCGTATAATTGAACTTTCATTTGTCTGGAGATGTTCAGTTTCGGTTTGGTGGTTTGTATATGACACACAAATAGCACTAAAGCGTGTTGGAGTTGGAGGTCGGCTTGTGTACTTTGCGCTTAGCTGATTTAGCATTTTTCAGTTTCTTAAATGCATGTGTGTTTTACCACTCATACTTAAATACCTCTGTTCTTTAGTGACCCGGGACGAATATCTATCACGAATGATCTCACAAAATGCCCAGATAGTGTCAAATTTTAAAGTAATAAAATGGAAAATGTTCTGTTATGTTTTGGTGTTTTATTATTCAAATATCAAACAGATGATGCTACAAATGAATGATGGGCTTCATGACTTCCGCACTGACATTTAATGAGACTCAACTGGCCGTCAAACACATACTGAGCGACACATAACACGTACAGTAAGCTACACATACATTACACACGTGTGTTTTCTCAGGCGCTTATTGAGTCTAAACAGATGCACAACTTAAATGATTTCAGTATTACACGCTAATGACAACAGCTCATGCTGTTCACGTGTTAAACTTGCTATAGTTCACTTCCACGTTGCTTTTTCGTCAAATAGAAACGTCACAATGTCACCTTGAGTAACGAACAGCATATTTAAACACACATATGTGATACTGATGATGCACCACCATTGCACAGAACACATTTGTCTTTTTGACGAGGAGAGGGATGAAGCCGAGCCGGATGCGGTCCAGAGTCTTCGTGTGTGACCCCTGAGAGAGAGATTCTTGTGTTATGTTTATTTGAATGATGCTGAAAAGTCGTCTTGTGACTCACGTGGACTGTGGAAACTGGTTCCCGCCGCCTCCTTGCCCATTTTAAACCCTTTTACATTGGTGCCGAAACCCGTGACGGAGGAGGGACGCGCTGGCGTGGAGTCCTCGCCACTGCCGTCCGGCGGGGGACGGACAAGTCACTGCCGGCCGCCTGGACGCGGAGGAACGTCCGGCGTCTATGAGGGGAGGAGGTGAAGCCTCTGCCAGGGGCGGAGGGGCTCGCTACCAGCCGCCAGAACGCTGAGGGACGATCCATCCGCCAGGGGTCGGAGGACTCGCTGCTGTCCGCCCGGGTAGGAGTGGCTGTCGTCCGCCAGAGGATGGAGGAGTGCTCGAGTACCCGGCGACGGTGTGTCTGGAAACCGGCGAGCAATTTTTTTCTCGCACTGTCACTCTGCCTCCCCTTGTCTCCCTCTCGTGTCTCAAAAGGTGGGTAAAGCCTGCTGGCATGAGGCAAAGGAGGGAGGAGTGTGACGAGGAGGAGGGCGGGGCCAAGCAGTGAGTGCACATGGCCGCCGCCCAATCGGGCTATTCAACCGAGCCTTATGTGGCAGTTTGGGAGAGAGAGAGCCACACGCAGCTGCCATGTGTGTGTTTTTGTCTTTTTGTTACATTAAATATTACTTACAGCCGGTTCCCGCCGCCTCCTTTCCCATCCAAACCCTGTCACAATATATTTCATATATTTAATGTATAGTTTTGTTTATATATAGCACACATAACATAAATTATTGCAATATTATCGCGCTGCAACCCCAGATATCGATATAAAATCTCTGCTGATTTCCACCTCTATTGTGCTGTTGCATGATGACTTAAAGAAAGCTGCATAACAGACCTGCTCACATCAAATGATGTGTAAAGGAAAGGTCATGTCTGTGGGAAATAGATCTAAAACTCATAAATCAACGTCAGCTCTGTCCTGTTTATTTTACCGTTCACCTCTTGAGCGCCTGCGAGCCGTTTTTATGCATCCATCCTGATGAGTTTTACTGCCACTGTCTGTTCATCTGAACATTAGCATGAACCCTCCTTCATCTGCCCGTAAACACACTCTTGTCCCCTCTTCATTCCTCTACGGTGCAGATTGCTCTTGATATTTAAAAGGAAAGACTTCAGAGCTTCAGACGACAGTAAACTCCATCCAAAACTTCATCAGCTGATGTGCTTCGTCACAGTAGTGCAGGCAGTGTCTTTGTGTGCTCGAGGGATAAATGCATGCTGGGAAGAGAATGTGAGCGCAAGTGAACGCTCTTTAATTTATCGTTCCAGACAGATGCTCTTTTCTTTAATCAGAGGTGCTTGTGCTAAATGAGGACTCACATGTGCGTCTGCTGTGTGGAAAGAGTCGAGCTCATCGACGCTACATGAGCGTTCGGCACAATCGCATAATGCTGTAGACAGAAGAGCGTTTATGCTACAAGTGAATGTTCCTGAAAAGCTTCTTTGGCCTGCTGAATGACAAACTGGCAAACTGTTACCGTACGTGCTAATGTTTTATCAGATGTCGCTTTTGAATATGTGAGCATCTTTGTTGCTTCGTTGTTGTGGAGTTGCTTCCTAAGCGAATAAATTAACGATCAGTTCAACTTTAATTTGATTGATTACACGCTTTTAATGTGCTTTAGATTCGCTCAAATTTCTTGTTCCACCTTGTTTTAGAGTCATGTTTCTGAAAGGGGAAATGTTGTCTGACACAGCACAAGGAGATCCATCCAGAATCCATTTTGATGTTTAATATAAAGTTATGCAAAGCAGGATTTGGACCAATGAGGTTTCACTGTGGGCGGAGTTATCCAGCGGGATGCCACATTATAATATCGGCTTGTAACGTCGTCCAAGGGAAAGGAGGAGGCGAGAACCGGTTCTCCCGCTCCAGGCGGTCAGTCGCGAGCCCCTCCCCGGTCGCGGCCGGCAGTCTCCGACCCCGCCGCGTTTCAGCGGCTGGTAGGGGACTCCTCCACACCTGGCACCCGCACCCTGACCTCTCCAGGCGGTCGGCTAGGAGCCCCTTCTCCCCTCGCAGTCGGCGGCCATTCCTCCGCTTCCAGGCGGCTGGGCACCTCGTCCCCCGGCAGATGGCCGTGGCTGCTCCGTTGGGGTGGACGGTAGTGGCGAGAACTCCGCTACGCCATATCCCTCCTCCTTCCTGGATTTCGGCACCAGTGTAACGTAGTTCAAGGGAAAGGAGGCGGCGAGAACCGGTTCCTCCGACTCCAGGCGGTCAGTCGCGAGCCCCTCCCTGGTCGCGGTCGGCAGTCTCCGACCCCGCCGCATTTCAGCGGCTGGTAGGGGACTCCTCCGCACCTGGCACCCGCACCCGCACCCTGACCTCTCCAGGCGGTCGGCTAGGAGCCCCTTCTCCCCTCGCGGTCGGCGGTCGTTCCTTCGCTTCCAGGCGGCTGGGCTCCTCGTCCCCTGGCAGATAGCCGCGGCTGCTCCGTTGGTGTGGACGGTAGTGGCGAGAACTCTACTACGGCGTATCCCTCCTCCTTCCCGGATTTCGGCACCAGTGTAACGTAGTTCAAGGGAAAGGAGGCGGCGAGAACCGACTTGACAATATAAATAATATTTTAATAGCAAACTTAAAACAAAGGACAACCACACACATGACGGACATGTCCGAAAATGATCTCTCTCTCGTCGCACCACCGTATGCCATCGGCCTTTATCCCTCTCGGAGGCTTGATTAGCCTGATACGGGACCGGGTGTGTATCATCATGACCCGGCCCGCCCTCCGCCCTGCCACACGGCTATACCGTAAGAACTAGTTCCTAGTGATGCTTCTTTTGTGAACTAATCAGTCTTTTCTGAACGAGTCTTTTAAGTGAACGAATCATTCTCGTTCACCTCCTTACACTGACTCATTTCTTGTTCACCTACATATCTCCTTTTCGAAGCCAACGAGCTTTGGTGGCTTTAAATGCATGTAAAGACTGATTGTAGCACGAGCCAATAGTATTCCAGTGAGAGCTGTGAAGAAGCATATCATTGGATTCACCCGCTTAACCAATACACCCTTCAATGAACCAGTCGAGTCGGTCGTTTAAGTCTGAATAATATGAGTCATCTCATTCATGAACAAACTGAATATACTGGAATACTCATTTGCCAATGAAATGAATGAATCACTCGGTCACCACGTTCATGATCAAAGATCTGCTGACTGACTCACGAGAGGCGTGTCGTTCGTTTAGTTCGGCACGTGAGTCGGTTGCATTTGAGAGAAAGGGGTGAAATGTACTAAGATAAGTTTATAGGTATGCACAAAGCAAAATCCCCAATTTATGAATGTGTAAAAATGACTGAAGACCGTAACGTTAAAAGGACATAAATTACGGATGGAAATGTTGTGCTTTGGTGCACAGTGAAAGATATTATTAGACTCACGTGAACTGTGGAAACCAGTTCCCGCTGCCTCCTTGCCCATTTTAAACCCTTTTACATTGGTGCCGAAACCCGTGAAGGAGGAGGGACGCGCTGGCAAGGAGTCCTCGCCACTGCCGTCCGGTGGGGGACGGACAAGTCACTGCCGGCCGCCTGGACGCGGAGGAACGTCCAGCGTCCATGAGGGGAGGAGGTGAAGCCTCTGCCGGGGGCGGAGGGGCTCACTAACCGGCCACCAGAATACGGAGGGGCGTTCCATCTGCCAGGGGTCGGAGGACTTGCTGCTGTCCGCCCGGAGAGGAGTGGCTGTCATTCGCCAGAGGATGGAGGAGTGCTCAAGGACCCGGTGACGGTGTGCCTGGAAACCGGTGAGCAATTATTTCCTCGCACTGTCACTCTGCCTCCCCTTGTCTCCCTCTCGTGTCTCGAAAGGTGGGTAAAGCCTGCTGGCATGAGGCAAAGGAGGGAGGAGTGTGACGAGGAGGAGGCTGTGATGATGCACGGGTGGCACTGAATCAGCGGGAGAGTGAGATAAGGGGGAGCCGGAGGCGCCAGTTCGAGAGAGAGAGATGCACACGGCCATGTTGCATGTGTGTCTGTGGGTACTTTTTACCTCAAACGTCGGCCGTGGCATCCTTTGTAAAGTGACACCGCCAAGTTACGTGCAGTCCTTTCAGAGGAGCTTCTGCTCCATTTCGACATTGTCTTCTGATATTTTCCACTTA
>JAVLUX010000246.1:1797500-1812500 GCA_032164185.1 Moxostoma hubbsi
GTGTATTTCACCAGAACCAACATAAACATGCCCGCATGCTGTCTATCCCAATGTCCCGACGAGGTCCATGTCAATTCTTTCGAAGAGGACCTCGATCAACAGAAGGGGTGCTGTGGCGCTTTGGAGTGGCCGCTGGATTTACCCGCTGACATTCACGGCATGCCGCACACCACCTGCGAACATCCCTGCGAATGCCCAGCCAATACAAACGGGCCATCAGACGGTTCAGTGTTTCTTACTCTAAGTGACCCGCCATTGGCTTACAGTGAGCCGGCTGGAATAGCATTTCCCAACGGCACTTCGGTACTAACAATTGGGTTGTATCTTCTTCTGTCTGAGCGTCCTGCGTCACTTGATACAACCGATCCTTAATATTAAAACATGGGTATGGGTAAGCAATGCCCGGCTGGTTGATGCGTTGTCCTTCAATCACTTTCTCCTGGTCGAATGCGTGCCTAAGGGTTTCATCTCGCATCTGCTCCGGTGGAAAATCCCCTACAGGGAATCCACTAAGGGCTGGGGAAGCCGAGACCAACCCCTCCCTTGCGTCCTCCTTACGCTGAGCTGACATAGACGGCCCGGCACTGCCTCCCCCACCAGACAAAAGCCTCCGGGTCGTCCTGAGGTCCCATATTGGCGAGCATAATGTTAGGCACGCACATAGGTGGGTCTGGGGTTGTGGCTGAAGACCCCTCCTGGTGTACCAAGCTCCGTAGCACCTACCAGTCCTCCGCTTGAGCCTGGACGAGTGCCTGGAGCCGCTGCTCCTGTTCCAATGTTGGGCTTGGTGGATGCCAATGGATGCACTGGTCTCAGAACAGTTATAGGAGAGCTATAGGATGCTCCCTTGCTCCCTATTTAGTGCATGACTTAACCTCCAGTGTGCTGTCTGTCTGCACTGGTCTCAGAACAGTTATAGGAGAGCTATAGGATGCTCCCTTGCTCCCTATTTAGTGCATGACTTAACCTCCAGTGTGCTGTCTGTCTGCACTGGTCTCAGAACAGTTATAGGAGAGCTATAGGATGCTCCCTTGCTCCCTATTTAGTGCATGACTTAACCTCCAGTGTGCTGTCTGTCTGCACTGGTCTCAGAACAGTTATAGGAGAGCTACAGGATGCTCCCTTGCTCCCTATTTAGTGCATGACTTAACCTCCAGTGTGCTGTCTGTCTGCACTGGTCTCAGAACAGTTATAGGAGAGCTATAGGATGCTCCCTTGCTCCCTATTTAGTGCATGACTTAACCTCCAGTGTGCTGTCTGTCTGCACTGGTCTCAGAACAGTTATAGGAGAGCTATAGGATGCTCCCTTGCTCCCTATTTAGTGGATGACTTAACCTCCAGTGTGCTGTCTGTCTGCACTGGTCTCAGAACAGTTATAGAAGAGCTACAGGATGCTCGCTTGCTCCCTATTTAGTGCATGACTTAACCTCCAGCGTGCTGTCTGTCTGCACTGGTCTCAGAACAGTTATAGGAGAGATATAGGATGCTCCCTTGCTCCCTATTTTGTGCATTACTTAACCTCCAATGTGCTGTCTGTCTGCACTGGTCTCAGAACAGTTATAAGAGAGCTATAGGATGCTCCCTTGCTCCCTATTTAGTGCATGACTTAACCTCCAGTGTGCTGTCTGTCTGCACTGGTCTCAGAACAGTTATAGGAGAGCTATAGGATGCTCCCTTGCTCCCTATTTAGTGCATGACTTAACCTCCAGTGTGCTGTCTGTCTGCACTGGTCTCAGAACAGTTATAGGAGAGCTACAGGATGCTCCCTTGCTCCCTATTTAGTGCATGACTTAACCTCCAGTGTGCTGTCTGTCTGCACTGGTTTCAGAACAGTTATAGGAGAGCTACAGGATGCTCCCTTGCTCCCTATTTAGTGCATGACTTAACCTCCAGTGTGCTGTCTGTCTGCACTGGTCTCAGAACAGTTATAGGAGAGCTATAGGATGCTCCCTTGCTCCCTATTTAGTGCATGACTTAACCTCCAGTGTGCTGTCTGTCTGCACTGGTCTC
Organism: Moxostoma hubbsi; assembly: GCA_032164185.1. NCBI lineage: Eukaryota > Metazoa > Chordata > Actinopteri > Cypriniformes > Catostomidae > Moxostoma > Moxostoma hubbsi. Next base: position 1,799,511 of record JAVLUX010000246.1, read on the forward strand.
AGAACAGTTATAGGAGAGCTATAGGATGCTCCCTTGCTCCCTATTTAGTGCATGACTTAACCTCCAGTGTGCTGTCTGTCTGCACTGGTCTCAGAACAGTTATAGGAGAGCTACAGGATGCTCCCTTGCTCCCTATTTAGTGCATGACTTAACCTCCAGTGTGCTGTCTGTCTGCACTGGTCTCAGAACAGTTATAGGAGAGCTATAGGATGCTCCCTTGCTCCCTATTTAGTGCATGACTTAACCTCCAGTGTGCTGTCTGTCTGCACTGGTCTCAGAACAGTTATAGGAGAGCTACAGGATGCTCCCTTGCTCCCTATTTAGTGGATGACTTAACCTCCAGTGTGCTGTCTGTCTGCACTGGTCTCAGAACAGTTATAGAAGAGCTACAGGATGCTCGCTTGCTCCCTATTTAGTGCATGACTTAACCTCCAGCGTGCTGTCTGTCTGCACTGGTCTCAGAACAGTTATAGGAGAGATATAGGATTCTCCCTTGCTCCCTATTTTGTGCATTACTTAACCTCCAATGTGCTGTCTGTCTGCACTGGTCTCAGAACAGTTATAAGAGAGCTATAGGATGCTCCCTTGCTCCCTATTTAGTGCATGACTTAACCTCCAGTGTGCTGTCTGTCTGCACTGGTCTCAGAACAGTTATAGGAGAGCTATAGGATGCTCCCTTGCTCCCTATTTAGTGCATGACTTAACCTCCAGTGTGCTGTCTGTCTGCACTGGTCTCAGAACAGTTATAGGAGAGCTACAGGATGCTCCCTTGCTCCCTATTTAGTGCATGACTTAACCTCCAGTGTGCTGTCTGTCTGCACTGGTCTCAGAACAGTTATAGGAGAGATAAAGGATGCTCCCTTGCTCCCTATTTTGTGCATTACTTAACCTCCAGTGTGCTGTCTGTCTGCACTGGTCTCAGAACAGTTATAGGAGAGCTATAGGATGCTCCCTTGCTCCCTATTTAGTGCATTACTTAACCTCCAGTGTGCTGTCTGTCTGCACTGGTCTCAGAACAGTTATAGGAGAGCTATAGGATGCTCCCTTGTTCCCTATTTTGTGCATTACTTAACCTCCAGTGTGCTGTCTGTCTGCACTGGTCTCAGAACAGTTATAGGAGAGCTATAGGATGCTCCCTTGCTCCCTATTTTGTGCATTACTTAACGTCCAGTGTGCTGTCTGTCTGCACTGGTCTCAGAACAGTTATAGGAGAGCTATAGGATGCTCCCTTGTTCCCTATTTTGTGCATTACTTAACCTCCAGTGTGCTGTCTGTCTGCAATGGTCTCAGAACAGTTATAGGAGAGCTATAGGATGCTCCCTTGCTCCCTATTTTGTGCATTACTTAACGTCCAGTGTGCTGTCTGTCTGCAATGGTCTCAGAACAGTTATAGAAGAGCTATAGGATGCTCCCTTGCTCCCTATTTTGTGCATTACTTAACGTCCAGTGTGCTGTCTGTCTGCACTGGTCTCAGAACAGTTATAGGAGAGCTATAGGATGCTCCCTTGCTCCCTATTTAGGGAATGACTTAAGAACAGTTTGACATGCACCTTATTTTCATCCTAACTCCATATAAAGCCTCCAAAAGACACATTTTCCAACTTTTGCATGAATACATTTATTCTCAATGTGAATACATCACTCAACATTTATATATACATTTATGCATTTGGCAGACGCTTTTATCCAAAGTGACTTACAGTGCACTTATTACAGGGACAATCCCCCTGGAGCAACCCGGAGTTAAGTGTCTTACTCAAGGACACAATGGTGGTGACTGTGGGGATCGAACCAGCAACCTCCTGATTACCAGTTATGTGCTTTAGCCCACTACACCACCACCATGCCACAAGGGCATTGATGTGAAAGTGACCTGTCTCCAATTGAGAACTTAACATCCTTGTGTATTCAGAGCCTAAACGCTTACTAAGTGTTATTAGAAGAAATGTTTATTCTCGAATCTTTTCCTATCGTACCGTGAGTCACGGTGAGTAACCGCCGCCCTTCACCCTCACAGCACCTCTGCTATTGTGTGGACCTCAAATTGCATCTGACTTTAAGCCCAGCCGTGTAATCTGACTCAAAGTCTCATTAACATTTTCAAAAGATTCTATAGAAACTTTGAACCAACTTCCTGCGCTTCATTTGTCCCGTCTCTGAACCACACGCTGGTGTCTCCTCAGTACCTGATCTCCCTCTGAGCCCCTAAATATCACCAAAAGTCCTTCAGTCACGCTGAAACTTCACTTCAGATCAACAGATCTGCGTTTGAGCGGCCATTTCCTGTCTGTGGTCATCTAAAGTTCTCACAAGCTCCTGCAGAAGTGGACTAATCCTAATGGACCTGACTGAGAACCCCGCTGCGTGTTGTGAGACCCAGAATCGTGCTTTTATCTGCTGTGTTTACCAACCACTGGGCGAGATGCCACCACTGCATTCACTGCATTTATTAGACTCTGTTGAAATATTCACTCATGGCATGCATTCTCTGAGCTTTACGGGAGGGGGGTTTCCACCAAAGAACCTCTCAGATGTTTGATGGTGCCACTTTGAGTCAGTCAGTTTGCGGAGCAGTACACTGATAAAAGGAACGGAGTGAAACAAGGTGACTCGTGAACGACCCCCATTCATCGTGTTAATCTGTCAGTGGGCTGTTCATTCACACGCTGTGCTGAGAACGGCTGCTCTCGCTGTGTGTTGACTAAGAGTGAGTTGGATGCATGAGGTCATTTGGAGCGTTTGGTGATCATGTGACGAGCTGTAATGTAAACATGTCATTCTATCTGCTTGTAATGATACGGATAACTGTTTTACTCCTGCTGTGATCGCAGACATTAAATCACCCATCACTATCGCTCAAGAACAGCTTAAAATCTTTCTCTTTTCCATCTCTTTTGTAAATGATGTTAATGAAACGCTTTGACGTGTACCGCTTTTTTTTTGTGCAAAAGTCCACTAATGAAAATGTGTCTATTGTGCACTCGTTTATTATTTAATGCACAAAAATCTTTACGGAAATTGTTTAATTGTAATACACTTTGCTCCCAGAAAAAAATGCACATTTTCCTTAAAGGAATATTCCAGGTTCAATACAAGTTAAGCACAAGCGACAGCATTCAAATACTCACTGTTTCACAAGTATAGACACAAGACATAAACAATATGTGTGTTAACATGATTTTACTGTCATTAAATCACTTATTAACCGCATCTGTGGAACGATATAGACAATTATACAACTTTGTTGCCATGACGATGTAACGCCATAAACCCTAAAATGACGATTTAAATGATTTTACAGCTCAAATATGGCACAAGTTTTAATAGAAGAGTTGAAGTGATTTTCTCAAATGATAAGTGTCACATTTCTGTTTTTAAACCCTCCAAAAATGGACCCCCATTGACTTGCATTGGAAGTGTCTCACTGGAACACACGTTTAAAGAAAAGGAGGAACGAGTCGAAATTAATTTTTGCCACAAACAGCACAGCCTGCATAGCCCGTTTTATGTTTGGGAGCAATGAAGATACTCTCAAAATGAATCCAATCCTGCCATATCCATCGCAACGAATGGATGGTTGGCAAACGTCTCTACATGTTTACATGAAATTGGATTCGAAATGCAAGAAGCTCATTTTATTTCTGTTTTGCGATGAGCTCATGTTACATCAATATTACACACTTATGTTCATGCTTTATTTTGTTTCCCAAACATCCATTACTCCACTCAAAACACCTTAGCAACCACATAGCAATGTGCTAAAAAAAAACACCCAGAACACCTTAGCAACCACAGAAACATGCTAAAACCACTCAAAACACCACTCACAACATGCTAATCTTCCAACATGTTTCCAGGGTCTTTATTTGTTGGTTTTAGGACGTTGCTATGTGGTTGCTAAGGTTTTCTGAGTGGTTTTAGCATATTTATGTGTTGCTAAGGTGTTTTGAGTGGTTTTAGCATGTTGCTATGTAGTCGCTAAGGTGTTCTGAGTGGTTTTAACGTGTTGCTATGTGGTTGGTAAGGTGTTCTGAGTGGTTTTAGCATGTTGCTATGTAGTCGCTAAGGTGTTCTGAGTGGTTTTAGCGTGTTGCTATGTGGTTGGTAAGGTGTTCTGAGTGGTTTTAGCATGTTGCTATGTGGTCGCTAAGGTGTTCTGAGTGGTTTTAGCATGTTGCTATGTGGTTGGTAAGGTGTTCTGAGTGGTTTTAGCATGTTGCTATGTGGTCGCTAAGGTGTTCTGAGTGGTTTTAGCATGTTGCTATGTGGTCGCTAAGGTGTTCTGAGTGGTTTTAGCGTGTTGCTATGTGGTTGGTAAGGTGTTTTGAGTGGTTTTAGCATGTTGCTATGTGGTCGCTAAGGTGTTCTGAGTGGTTTTAGCATGTTGCTATGTGATCGCTAAGGTGTTCTGAGTGGTTTTAGCATGTTGCTATGTGGTCGCTAAGGTGTTCTGAGTGGTTTTAGCGTGTTGCTATGTGGTTGGTAAGGTGTTTTGAGTGGTTTTAGCATGTTGCTATGTGGTCGCTAAGGTGCTCTGAATGGTTTTAGCATGTTGCTATGTGGTTGCTAAGGTGTGTTGATTGATTTTAGCATGTTGCTATGTGGTCGCTAAGGTGTTCTGAGTGGTTTTAGCATGTTGCTATGTGGTCGCTAAGGTGTTCTGAGTGGTTTTAGCATGTTGCTATGTGGTCGCTAAGGTGTTCTGAGTGGTTTTAGCGTGTTGCTATGTGGTTGGTAAGGTGTTTTGAATGGTTTTAGCATGTTGCTATGTGGTCGCTAAGGTGTTCTGAGTGGTTTTAGCGTGTTGCTATGTGGTTGCTAAGGTGTTTTGATTGATTTTAGCATGTTGCTATTTGGTTGCTAAGGTGTGTTGAGTAGTTTTATAATTTTTAAGTGTGGTTGCTAAGGTGTTTTGAGTGATTTTAGCACGTTTATGTGATTGCTAAGGTGTTTTGAGTGGTTTTAGCATGTTGCTATATGGTTGCTAAGGTGTTTTGAGTGATTTTAGCATGTTGCTATATGGTTGCTAAGGTGTTTTGAGTGGTTTTAGCATGATGCTATTTGGTTTCTAAGGTGTTTTGAGTGGTTTTAGCACGTTGCTATGTGGTTGCTAAGGTGTTTTGAGTGGAGTAATGGATGTTTGGGAAACAAAATAAGTATGAACTTAAGTGTATGTAATATTGATGTAACATGACCTCATCGCAAAACAGAAATAAAATGAGCTTCTTGCATTTCGAATCCAATTTCATGTCAACTCGTCTCTACGTCTGACAGTCTGACTGGACAATGAGTCTATAAAGAGATGTTAAAAATAGCTGTTACTTCTGGTTCATTCCTCACTCGGTTGAGCACAGCTGAGTCATCAGTGTTTTTCTGGATGACACAAAATGATTTAAATCTGCTTTTAGTTTATTTGGTCTTTTAGGAGTACACTAGCATACTGTATATATGAACATGTATTTTGATTTCATTGGCTCTTTAAAGCTTCTCTGATGAATAGTAACGAGGCGCGAGTCTCTCATGGTGCGTCCAGCAGAGTTTCAGCCCTTCTTGGAGTTTTGTGGAAGTGTAACAGAGCGTGTCTGTCTCTCTGGTGTTGAACTGGGACGCAGGGGTCAGACGCAGAGCTCAAGATCTCTCGGGAGCACAATGGCCCTGATCTGAGGCCACATCCGCTGGGTCAGGGGCCCCACGAGACAAAGAACAGCCGTTGAGATGTGCAGCTCACGTTCAGAGTTAGAGGTGTTTAAATCAGTAATTGTAATAGTGATGCTTGACTTACAACAAATTCAGATGTATGTTGCAGAGAAAGAGAAGTTTGTATGCACACTCACTCAGGCCTGTCCTCACATGGGTCTTTAGTGTGACCTTGTGACCCTGCTTAACACCAACGGCCTGTATTGCCAATATCTGTTCCCAGCCGGTACGGTCGGCTGATCACAACGTGCTCATCTTCCTGCATGTTTCCAGGGTGTGTTATGTTGAACATGTGCAGTGCTGCGTGTCGTCCGCGCAACTTTCTGTGCAGGTAAACATCTGTGGAGCGCGTCTGCTTTACCAGACGGGTTCATTCCTGAACACATTCAGCAGCGGAAACCTGCCGCGGCTCCTTCAGACCGTTACAAATGTACTGTTTGTTTTCTCAGATAAATGTCTGATCGCAGTGAGCAATATGCCCGTGTGTGGCGTAATCTAATCCTCTGGGTTTATGACTCGCTGTTTCAGCTTTAAATATCGCCAGAAGGGAGTTTGTGTGTGGGATTTTTTTATTTGACCTTTTTTTAATGTATGTTTCCTTTCCCGGGGCTTAGACGAATGTGTTGCAGAACAAGTTGCATGTGTGCTTTTGTTTGTCTGGACATTTTACTGTGTTGTGTGTGTGCGTGCATGTGTGTGTTTCTCGCTGTAAGACTTCTGTTTAGTTTCATTAAAACAAGCACAATATGAAGGAAAACTTCACAATACCGTTTTACAGACAAGCTAACCAAATGACAGCAATAAATCACTAGATTTGTAAATCCTCTGAAGAAAGAGTAAAGTGGTTCTTTTCTGTGTGCATTGTGGATGATTTAAGCATGTAGCTATGTGGTTGCTAAGGTGTTCTTAGCGATTATAGTGTGTTTATGTGGTTGCTAAGGTGTTCTTAGTGCTTATAGTGTGTTTATGTGGTTGCTAAGGTGTTCTTAGTGATTATAGTGTGTTTATGTGGTTGCTAAGGTGTTTTGCTTGATTTTAGAGTGTTTATGTGGTTGCTACGGTGTTCTTAGCGATTATAGTGTATTTATGTGGTTGCTACGGTGTTTTGATTGATTTTAGAGTGTTTATATGGTTGCTAAGGTGTTCTTAGTGATTATAGTGTATTTATGTGGTTGCTAAGGTGTTTTGATTGATTTTAGAGTGTTTATATGGTTGCTACGGTGTTCTTGGCGATTATAGTGTATTTATGTGGTTGCTACGGTGTTTTGATTGATTTTAGAGTGTTTATATGGTTGCTAAGGTGTTCTTAGTGATTATAGTGTGTTTATGTGGTTGCTAAGATGTTTTGATTGATTTTAGAGTGTTTATGTGGTTGCTACGGTGTTCTTAGCGATTATAGTGTATTTATGTGGTTGCTATGGTGTTTTGATTGATTTTAGAGTGTTTATATGGTTGCTAAGATGTTCTTAGCGATTATAGTGTTTATGTGGTTGCTAAGGTGTTTTGATTGATTTTAGAGTGTTTATGTGGTTGCTAAGGTGTTCTTAGCAATTATATTGTATTTATGTGGTTGCTACAGTGTTTTGATTTATTTAAGAGTGTTTATGTGGTTGCTAAGGTGTTCTTAGTGATTTAGAGTGTTTATGTGGCTGCTAAGGTGTTCTTCGTGATTATAGTGTATTTATGTGGTTGCTAAGGTGTTTTGATTGATTTTAGAGTGTTTATGTGGTTGCTAAGGTGTTCTTAGTGATTATAGTGTGTTTATGTGGTTGCTAAGATGTTTTGATTGATTTTAGAGTGTTTATGTGGTTGCTAAGGTGTTCTTCGTGATTTTAGAGTGTTTATGTGGTTGCTAAGGTGTTCTTCGTGATTATAGTGTATTTATGTGGTTGCTACAGTGTTTTGATTGATTTAAGAGTGTTTATGTGGTTGCTAAGGTGTTCTTAGTGATTTTAGAGTGTTTATGTGGTTGCTAAGGTGTTCTTCGTGATTATAGTGTATTTATGTGGTTGCTAAGGTGTTTTGATTGATTTTAGTGTTTATGTGGTTGCTAAGGTGTTCTTAGTGATTATAGTGTGTTTATGTGGTTGCTAAGGTGTTCTTCGTGATTTTAGAGTGTTTATGTGGTTGCTAAGGTGTTCTTCGTGATTATAGTGTATTTATGTGGTTGCTAAGGTGTTTTGATTGATTTTAGAGTGTTTATGTGGTTGCTAAGGTGTTCTTAGTGATTATAATGTGTTTATGTGGTTGCTAAGGTGTTCTTCGTGATTATAGTGTATTTATGTGGTTGCTAATTTGTTTTGATTGATTGATTTTAGAGTGTTTATGTGTTACTTTGTGGTCGCTAAGGTGTTCTGAGTGATTTCAACGTGTTTATGTGTTTCTTAGGTGTTTTGAGTGGTTTTAGCATATTGTTATGTGGTTGGTAAGGTGTTCTGAGTGATTTTAGCATGTTGCTATTTGGTTGCTAATGTGTGTTGAGTGATTTTAGCATGTTTCTGTGGTTGCTAAGGTGTTCTGAGTGTTTTTTTTTTAGCACGTTGCTATTTGGTTGCTAAGGTGTTTTGAGTGGAGATAATGTGTTGCAATGTGGTTAGTGTTCTGAAAGGTTTGTAATGTGGTTGCTATGGTCTTTTAAGTGGTTTTAATGAGTTGCTATGTGGTTGCTTAGGTGTTGTGTGTGGTTTTACCATGTCACTTTGTGGTTATTGTGGTGTGGTTAGCCCAAGTCTCTGTGATATTCTGCTCTCTAGATATGACTCGAGTGTCTCCTTAAACGTACGTCTTTGAGTTTGTATTCACCTGTTTTATTGTCCCGCACCAGTTGAAAATCTTGCGTGTGATCTATTGCTAAAGTAACAGCACGCCTCTCTTTAACAACTCTCATGATTTGATGGATCATTCATGTCTGGAACAGAATCACTTACACGCTCAACGTTTAATACTTAGTCTTAGAGGTTTGATCCGATCATGTATTTTTTTTGTTTTGTACTGAAATAGAAGCAGATTTAAAACCTTTTTTTGAGGGAAAAAACAAATGAAAGCTTTTTAGTAATTCATGTGAATCTGAGCTGCCAAACTTCTGAAGTAAATATTTGTGTTAGGCCCATTTTCCTCCAATATTCACAGTTGTCAGTTTTCCGTTTCCAAGGGGTTTTCTTGACAGCGGATATTTTTCCATCAGCATTTACTGTACTTTCCCATTTCATTTATTATCCTGCTCTCATCAGTGCACCGTTGATGAATATACTGTGTGAAATGTTATTAAAACAGATGAATATATTTCTCTAAGATCTGCGTCTGCGTCGTCTGAAGTCTCTCCTACAATAACACGGCCTGTCGCCAGCTCCATTTTTCAACACTCAGACTTTCAAATGAAATCTGTCGTGGAATTAAGAGTTTCATTATGACTTTTCCCGTCATCGTGGGAACAGGGAACTCTCTTGCACCGTTTTATGAAATGATATTCCAGAGTCATGTTTTAAGGAAATAACCACTCAAAACACCCTAGCAGCCACATAATAACATGCTAAACCACTCAGTACACATTAGCAACCACATAGCAACATGCTAAAATCACAACCCTCCTAAGCAACCACATAGCAACATGCTAAAACCTTTTAGAACACCTTAACAACCACATTGCAACATGCTAAAACCACTCAGAACACCTTAGCAACCACATAGTAACATGATAACATACTATAACAACATACTATAACCGCTCATAAACACCTTAGAAACCACATATTAACATTCTGAAATCACTCAAAACACCTTAGCAACCACATAATAACGTACTAAAATCACTCAACCCTCCTAAGCAACCACATAGCAACATACTAAAACCACTCAGAACACCTTAGCAACCACATAGTAACATGCTAAAATCACTCAACCCTCCTTAGCAACCACATAGCAACATGCTAAAACCACTCAACCCTCCTAAGCAACCACATAGCAACATGCTAAAACCACTCAGAACACCTCAGCAACCACATAGTAACATGCTAAAATCACTCAACCCTCCAAAGCAACCACATAGCAACATGCTAAAATCACTCAACCCTCCTAATCAACCACATAGCAACATGCTAAAATCACTCAACCCTCCTAATCAACCACATAGCAATATGATACAACTTTTCAAAACACCTTAGCAACCACATAGAAACATGCTAAAATCAGTCAAAACACCTTAGCGACCACATAGAAACATGATAAAACCAGTCAGAGCACCTTAGCAACCACATAGAAAGATGATAAAACTTTTCAAGTCACCTTAGTGAGAACATAGCAACACATTATCTCCACTCAAAACACCTTAGCAACCAAATAGAAATGTTCTAAAACCAGTCAGAACACCTTAGCAACCACATAGAAACATGCTAAAACCAGTCAGAACACCTTAGCAACCAAATATAAATGTGCTAAAACCAGTCAGAACACCTTAGCGACCTCATAGAAACATGCTAAAACCAGTCAAAACACCTTAGCAACCACATAGAAATGTGCTAAAACCAGTCAGAACACCTTAGCAACCACATAGAAAGATGATAAAACTTTTCAAGTCACCTTAGTGAGAACATAGCAACACATTATTAAAACCGATTTTTTTTTTCAACACTCGGACTTTCAAATGAAATCTGTCGTGGAATTAAGAGTTTCATTATGACTTTTCCCGTCATCGTGGGAACAGGGAACTCTCTTGCACCATTTTATGAATTGATATTCCACAGTCATGTTTTAAGGAAATAACATTTCGATTTTCTGCCCCAATGTGAGTCTGTCGACTGGCCTCAGTCATCTTCAGGGCGTTTTGGAGGGTGTTTTTGTGGGAAGAGGCATATTTAATGTTTTTCTACTTTCATTTCCACCCCTTCATTTATTATAATCTCCCTCAAGTGTGCTTGTGCAGTTGGATTCCACATTCTAGCTGTAGTCGGCCGTGGAAACGCTTCTTTTGGATTGCTGCAAATTGTCATTGGAGAAAGATGCTTTCTAGCATCATGATGGTGTAGTTACAGGGTCTACCTGCAAGGACAAACTGGACCAGGCTAACCAGCCAATCCTGAGTCCTTGGACTAAGCAAACACATATCCCACATGACTCAACGTAATTAATATTCATGACCCAAGCCACCACATATGGTGTCGTTACTGGCATTGACCTGTTTCATGTGATGCCACTTTATGACTGCGCTGGCATATTTGTGACTGTGCTGTGGGATGATACCCAAGTAACACTGCTGTTTACTTAGCAGAGCTTTCAATGCACTTTCTGTGATATGTCATCAAAGTCAAGATGTCATGAAGAGTTGATGTCAATTAAGCTGCTCTAATAGCATTTCTAGCTTGTTTGGCGCCCTGGGCAAAACCTGCTTCCAAAACTATGCATTTTTATATTCATATTCATTCATTGCAATGTTTATATGCTAAAATTATTCAACTTCTATGACAAAAATGCTAGAGTAGTGACATTTTTGAAAAGTCTATTTTTTTAAGCAGTCTAATGGCGTCTCCTACAGTGTTAATCTCGTCAACAAAACGTAAGGGTTCAGAATCCCGCCAAATGCACCGTGGTCACAGATTCAAAAATAATAAGTGTGGATCAAAAATATATAAACGCATTTAAAATAAGCTGCAAAAGAACAGAAAAATGAAAACAAAGTCATCAGAATTGCAAACAAAATCATGTTAGCAACCACATAGTAACATGATAACATACTATACATACTATAACCACTCATAAACACCTTAGCAACCACATAGCAACATACTATAAACACCTTAGCAACCATATAGCAACATACTATAACCACTCATAAACACCTTAGCAACCACATAGCAACATACTATAACCACTCATAAACACCTTAGCAACCACATAGCAACATGCTAAAACCACTCAGAACACATTAGCAACCACATAGTAACATGATAACATACTATACATACAGTAACCGCTCATAAACACCTTAGCAACCACATAATAATGTGCTAAACCACTCAGTATACATTAGCAACCACATAGTAATATAACATACTATACATACAATAACCGCTCATAAACACCTTAGCAACCACATAATAATGTGCTAAACCACTCAGTATACATTAGCAACCACATAGCAACATCCTAAATCCACTCAACCCTCCTAAGCAACCACATAGCAACATGCTAAAACCACTCAGAACACCTTAACAACCACATAGTAACATGATAACATACTATAACCGCTCATAAACACCTTAGAAACCACATATTAACATGCTGAAACCACTCAGAACACATTAGCAACCACATAGCAACATACTATAACCACTCATAAACACCTTAACAACTACATAGTAACGTGCTAAAATACTCAGTACACATTAGCAACTACATAGCAACATGCTAAAACCACTCAGAACACCTTAGCAACTACATAGTAACATGATAAAACCAATCAGAACACCTTAGCAACCACATAGTAACATGATAACATACTATACATACTATAACCGCTCATAAACACCTTAGCAACCACATAATAATGTGCTAAACCACTCAGTATACATTAGCAACCACATAGTAACTTGCTAAATCCACTCAACCCTCCTAAGCAACCACATAGCAACATGCTAAAACCTTTTAGAACACCTTAACAACCACATTGCAACATGCTAAAACCACTCAGAACACCTTAGCAACCACATAGTAACATGATAACATACTATACATACTATAACAACATACTATAACCGCTCATAAACACCTTAGAAACCACATATTAACATGCTGAAACCACTCAGAACACATTAGCAACCACATAGCAACATACTATAACCACTCATAAACACCTTAGCAACCACATAATAACGTGCTAAACCACTCAGTATACATTAGCAACCACATAGTAACATGCTAAAACCACTCAACCCTCCTAAGCAACCACATAGCAACATGCTAAAACCTTTCAGAACACTTTAACAACCACATTGCAACATGATAAAACCACTCAGAACACCTTAGCAACCACATAGTAACATGATAACATACTATACATACTATAACAACATACTATAACCGCTCATAAACACCTTAGAGACCACATATTAACATTCTGAAACCACTCAAAACACCTTAGCAACAACATAATAACATGCTAAAGCACTCAGTACACATTAGCAACCACATAGCAACATGCTAAAATCCCTCAACCCTCCTAAGCAACCACATAACAATATGATACAACTTTTCAAAACACCTTAGCAACCACATATTAACATCCTGAAACCACTCAAAACA
>JAVLUX010000246.1:1817500-1820000 GCA_032164185.1 Moxostoma hubbsi
CTGTAGTTTTGACTGATTGTGTTCCAGTCACACCTAAAAAATGAGACTTTTTAATAGTTCATATGAATGAATTATTTGCTTTCAGCGCTGCTTGTCTGATTGAAAGTCCACAGGCTGTTCCGGCTTTTATCAGGCTGTAATTTGGTGTTTCACACGTTGTTGTGGCGCTGACAGACAGTGGCGGTTCTGGCTTGTATGGCGCCCTGAAGACCGGCGAGACTGAAAGAAGAAACCATTGAGACGTCTGGAAGGGTTGTTACATTTTTTTTTTGATACATTTGATACATTTTTATTTTCAAATTGTCCTTTCAGTTTAGTTTATAGTTTTCACTCTATGAAGTTGATAATTGTGGGTCATTAATCGTTAAAGTTTTCCAGATCTATTTAGTTTTTATGCTCAACTTATTTTATATATCCACCGATCAGCCACAACATTAAAACCACCTGCCTAATATTGTGTATCTCCCGCTCGTGCCCCCAAAACAGCGCCAACCCGCATCTCAGAACAGCATTTAATTACGCTTCTTTTTTTATTAGCATCTGAATGCAATAAATCAGACGTAATCATGCCGTAATCAGCTGTAACTCTGAGTTCGTCTTTCCCACTTTCTGCTCATGGTGGATGCATGAACACATACAGGGCAGCTGCCTGTAGCTCTCTCACTCCCGAACTGCCACCTCCAGCTGCGTTTATCCCTCTTTTCGGCTTGATTAGCCTGATTAAGGGAGGGGCACGTGTCATCGTGGCCCGGCCCCACCCTCCTCCTTGACACACTCCTCCCCCGGTATGACGTACACCCCCCCACAAACCCCCCCCCCCCCCCCCCACCCCGGTATGACGTACATCCCTGAAAAGAGAGGGAAAGGCCAACTCGGAGTTCTCGGCGGTTCTCTGATATGCCATAGCTTGGTCCTCGGTCACCCCTCCACCCTCTAGTGGACAACAGCCGCTCCTCCCTGGGTGGGTCGGAGGCAGTCCTACGGCCCCTGGCGGACGGAATGCCCCGCCGCGTTTTGGTGGATGGCAGGGGTCTCCTTCGCCCCGGCAACAGTTCTCCCGCTCCAGGCGATCGGCAGTGAGCCCCTCCACACTCACATATGACATCCTTCTCTGTGACCCCACTGTGTTTTAGCGGCTGGTAGGGGTCTCCTCCGCCCCTGGCAATGCCCTCCTCCCTGCCACCTTTATATTTTCTCTTATTTTAATTTTTTTTGTTTCTGTGGTCACAGCTTCAACATATCAACTCACCCATTATTTCTGTTAGAATTGTGGGATACATTTGGCCATTTATGTTTAATCTAGATTTTTATAGATTTTTAAAGATTTCTAGATTTTACAGCACAGACAACCTTATTTGTCATTGACCCTAATGACGCAGACGCTGACGTGTGACATGGGCACTGCTGGTGTGGAATTTCCCGCCAGTTTTTGTTCTCTTCACCGTTTCACCCCGTCCGGTTTTGTCCTTTTCTCCTGCATCTATTGTCATGTGAGAAATGAGTTTAATGACGAGTCCAGTGAAGCCGCGAGCAGCATGAGGTATGAATGGCCGTCAGTCGGTCGCGGGTTAAGTGAGCGCCAAGGTTGAGTAAACTGGCCCTCCTGCGGGGCGAGTGAGAGCGTCTGTGATCAGCTCCTGTCGTGAGGTGAGGTTAAAGGGTGACCTGAACAGCTGGGAGGCGTGACCTCATGAACTATGCAAGTCGTTCTCCATGAGACGTTTGTGCAGTAAAGTGCAATTAGAGCGGCTGCAGGTCAGAACCGGAGATAAACCGAACAAAATTCACAGCAGACGGCAAATTGCCCTCAACAGACCTCTTCTGGTCAATATCATGGGGTCATGTTTCAGCCAAAACTCCAACCTAGTCTCGTAGAATAAACGTTACTATAGCTACATTTTTGCAAATTGACTTTTCATACCATGTTCTGTTTCGGTTTAGGTGTTGGTTAAGGGTAAGGAAGTCTGATTTGTTAACCTCTAATTTGCTTTTAGGACACTTTTGGTTGATTAAAACCTCTATCTAACATTCACCTTTAAAACCTCGTCTGATTACAACACCATTTCACTTGTTTTTGGCGCCCCCTGCTGGACATTTCACAGAGAAACTGCAGCCAAACGTGTAATAAGGTAATTTTGTTTTACAAAAATGTCAATTTTCATGAGATATGGCAGCAAAAATCTTATCAAGACACTTTTATCATATATAGAGTATATATATATATATTTCACACAACTGCTAACGCTTGCCGTTGTTTCGCACGACTGCGAACGCTTGCCGTTGTTTCACACGACTGCTAATGCTTGCCGTTGCTTCACACGACTGCGAACGCTTGCCGTTGTTTCACACGACTGCGAACGCTTGCCGTTGTTTCACACGACTGCTAACGCTTGCCGTTGTTTCACACGACTGCGAACGCTTGCCGTTGTTTCACACGACTGCTAACGCTTGCCGTTGCTTCACACGACTGCTAACGCTTGCCATTGTTTCACACGACTGC
>JAVLUX010000246.1:1825000-1830000 GCA_032164185.1 Moxostoma hubbsi
GTTTCGCGGCCAACCCACTGCCGCTCTCGGTTCTCCCGATGGCCAGTCCGCCCCTGATCGGCCCCAAAGTGTGTCGGCCCACCGAGAAAATGCCCGGTATGCCAGATTATAGCGGCACTGTTGTGCCTGATGTTCACTTTGATAGCGTTGTTAAAAAATAAATGTCACTTTGTACAACCATCACATTGCGTTCCTTCAGGCGAAGGGAATTTACTCGGAATTTGTGTCCGGCCTCGGAACACGAGGACCAGGGCTTGACTGGTAATCTGGCATACCGCACACTTTGGGGCTGATCAGGGGCGGACTGGCCAGTGGGAGAACCGAGTCAGCTGGTGGGTTGGCCGCGAAACGGGCCGAATGGGCCGCGTTAAGCTGTGAGCCGCCGTGTTATGCAGAACGGACCACAAAACGGCACCACGATATGCAGAAAAGGCCAGCGAACCCAACATTTGGCTCATCTTTTGGGCCAGTTGCCATGTAAAATCCCAGGCCGATTTCTCTTCCCAGTCCAGCCCTTATGAGGACAATTGCGTTTCAGACCGTACATGCAACGGGGCATTAACATGATTTAGTACGTTTCAGTGTGAACGATCAACTTTTGGGAAATGCTAATGTGATTAGCTTGTGCGGTAGCTCATCTGATAGAGCATTGGATTTAGAGATGGAGGACTTGCGGTTCAAGACCAGCCATGAACTTAATCTGACACGTGACATTACGGAGTCATAGAAACCGCACGAAAGGAGGTGGTCGTTCAGGAAATTTGATTTTTCATTTTGCTTTGCAATTTTAAAACATTAATGGTTAGTTTCAGGCAAAGGTTTTACATTTATAAGGCATGGTTTAAAAACATCCACCTAAAATTCACCTTAACACCATTTTACTTGCTTTTGGCGCCCCCAGCTGGACATTTCACTGCAAAACTGCAGCCAAACGTGTTATGCAGCATGCAACCGTTTTATTGAAAAAATGTTGTCATTGTCATGAGGTCAAGCTGCAAACACTGGAGCATATTCTGATCTTGAAGCAGATGCAATTAGTCTCTCAATGGAAACGTGATGTGTTTTTGGGTTTATATCTGGATAGTTTTACACTGTTGGTGGGAAACTCCAGCCGTGTGTTTACAGGTCAACACACACAACCTGTGAAAGTTCACTTTGAGATGTACACTCGCTCTCACGGGTCTGTTCTCCCTCAGCATGTTTGGGCTCGCAAAGAAAGCCAAAACAGACCATCGTGTGCTTCCAACAGCAGCTCAACACAACTGATCACACTTTTACCCAGTAACAATTTTGCCCATTTCATCACTGGGAATGTCGAGCGGCAGATGCTATGATGTTACCAGAGGAGGATGAGAAGGAAAGAGAGTTTTTAATGCAGAATTTAAAACAATGTTATGAGAAACAGTTCAGTTTCAGAGAGGAACGCACAAGACTGAATTCACTTAATTTATTCAGTGCATTTTATTCACAAACTACAGCGAACCGGTTCAGCCAATCACAATAAGAACTAAAATAGCAACTGTCAATCTTTTCAATGCAAACATGCATCATTTCTTTGTAAATAATCATGAGTTAAGATGTGTGGATTGATAGTCTCAGACACGGAGGCAACTGGATTGAGGTGAGTCAATACACCACAACGAGTGCATTGGGATTTGGGCATCCCAAATTGGGGAGAAAAAAAAACAATACCAATAGGTATTACCAGGTCCAACATTACACATGGTCCAACATTACACATGGTCCAACATTACCCATTGTCCAACATTACACATGGTCCAACATTACCCATTGTCCAACATTACCCATGGTCCAACATTACCCATTGTCCAACATTACACATGGTCCAACATTACCCATTGTCCAACATTACACATGGTCCAACATTACCGATTGTCCAACATTACACAACATTACACATGGTCCAACATTACCCATTGTCCAACATTACCCATGGTCCAACATTACCCATTGTCCAACATTACACATGGTCCAACATTACCCATTGTCCAACATTACACATGGTCCAACATTACCCATTGTCCAACATTACCCATGGTCCAACATTACCCATTGTCCAACATTACACATGGTCCAACATTACCCATTGTCCAACATTACACATGGTCCAACATTACCCATTGTCCAACATTACCCAGGTCCAACATTACACATGGTCCAACATTACACATTGTCCAACATTACCCATTGTCCAACATTACACATGGTCCAACATTACCCATGGTCCAACATTACACATGGTCCAACATTACCCATGGTCCAACATTACACATGGTCCAACATTACCCATGGTCCAACATTACACATGGTCCAACATTACCCAGGTCCAACATTACACATGGTCCAACATTACCCATGGTCCAACATTACACATGGTCCAACATTACCCATTGTCCAACATTACCCATGGTCCAACATTACACATGGTCCAACATTACACATGGTCCAACATTACACATGGTCCAACATTACCCATTGTCCAACATTACCCAGGTCCAACATTACACATGGTCCAACATTACACATGGTCCAACATTACCCATTGTCCAACATTACACATGGTCCAACATTACCCATGGTCCAACATTACACATGGTCCAACATTACCCATGGTCCAACACTACACATGGTCCAACATTACCCATGGTCCAACATTACACATGGTCCAACATTACCCAGGTCCAACATTACACATGGTCCAACATTACCCATGGTCCAACATTACACATGGTCCAACATTACCCATTGTCCAACATTACCCATGGTCCAACATTACCCATGGTCCAACATTACACATGGTCCAACATTACCCATTGTCCAACATTACACATGGTCCAACATTACCCATTGTCCAACATTACCCAGGTCCAACATTACACATGGTCCAACATTACCCATGGTCCAACATTACACATGGTCCAATATTACCCATTGTCCAACATTTCACATGGTCCAACATTACACATGGTCCAACATTACCCATTGTCCAACATTACACATGGTCCAACATTACCCATTGTCCAACATTACACATGGTCCAACATTACCCATTGTCCAACATTACACATGGTCCAACATTACCCATTGTCCAACATTACACATGGTCCAACATTACCCATTGTCCAACATTACCCAGGTCCAACATTACACATGGTCCAACATTACCCATGGTCCAACGTTACACATGGTCCAACATTACCCATTGTCCAACGTTACACATGGTCCAACGTTACCCATGGTCCAACATTACACATGGTCCAACATTACCCATGGTCCAACATTACACATGGTCCAACATTACCCATGGTCCAACATTACACATGGTCCAACATTACACATGGTCCAACATTACCCATGGTCCAACATTACACATGGTCCAACATTACCCAGGTCCAACATTACACATGGTCCAACATTACCCATGGTCCAACATTACACATGGTCCAACATTACCCATTGTCCAACATTACCCATGGTCCAACATTACCCATGGTCCAACATTACACATGGTCCAACATTACCCATTGTCCAACATTACCCATGGTCCAACATTACACATGGTCCAACATTACCCATTGTCCAACATTACCCAGGTCCAACATTACACATGGTCCAACATTACCCATGGCCCAACATTACCCATGGTCCAACATTACACATGGTCCAATATTACCCATTGTCCAACATTACCCATGGTCCAACATTACACATGGTCCAACATTACCCATGGTCCAACATTACCCAGGTCCAACATTACACATGGTCCAACATTACCCATGGTCCAACATTACACATGGTCCAACATTACCCATTGTCCAACATTTCACATGGTCCAACATTACCCATTGTCCAACATTACCCATTGTCCAACATTACACATGGTCCGACATTACCCATTGTCCGACATTACACATGTTCCGACATTACCCATTGTCCGACATTACACATGGTCCGACATTACCCATTGTCCAACATTACCCAGGTCCAACATTACACATGGTCCAACATTACCCATTGTCCAACATTACCCATTGTCCAACATTACCCAGGTCCAACATTACCCATGGTCCAACATTACCCATTGTCCAACATTACACATGGTCCAACTTTACCCATTGTCCAACATTACCCATTGTCCAACATTACACATGGTCCAACATTACCCATTGTCCAACATTACCCATGGTCCAACATTACCCATTGTCCAACATTACCCATGGTCCAATATTACACATGGTCCAACATTACCCATGGTCCAACATTACCCATTGTCCTACATTACACATGGTCCAACATTACCCATTTCCAGCATTACCCATTGTCCAACATTACACATGGTCCAACATTACCTATGGTCCAACATTACCCATTGTCCAACATTACCCATGGTCCAACATTACACATGGTCCAACATTACCCATTGTCCAACATTACCCATGGTCCAACATTACACATGGTCCAACATTACACATGGTCCAACATTACCCATTGTCCAACATTACTCATGGTCCAACATTACACATGGTCCAACATTACCCATTGTCCAACATTACCCATGGTCCAACATTACCCATGGTCCAACATTACACATGGTCCAACATTACCCATGGTCCAACATTACCCATTGTCCAACATTACCCATTGTCCAACATTACCCAGTTCCAACATTACACGGTCCAACATTACCCATTGTCCAACTTTACCCATTGTCCAACATTACCCATTGTCCAACTTTACCCAGGTCCAACATTACCCAGGTCCAACATTACCCATGGTCCAACATTACCCATGGTCCAACATTACCCATTGTCCAACATTACACATGGTCCAACATTACCCATGGTCCAACATTACCCATGGTCCAACATTACCCATTGTCCAACATTACACATGGTCCAACATTACCCATTGTCCAACATTACCCATTGTCCAACATTACCCATTGTCCAACATTACCCAGGTCCAACATTACACATGGT
>JAVLUX010000246.1:1835000-1837500 GCA_032164185.1 Moxostoma hubbsi
TGCATAACCTTTGAATATCTGATGATGTCGGCTGTGATGCATTCGCCTGGAATGTAACCAATGAGAGCCGCTTGAAGTCGAGCGGGTTCTCGTTCAGACGACCAGGGTATTTTTCTATAGAATATAGTCGCTGATGCCTGTACTAGCGCTCGCACTGTCACACGTGAACATGACTTCAGTTACGGCGTTCTCTTTTACTGTTCTTGAGGATTTCAGTCAATTAAAAACACACAATTGTACATCACTGGCTCCTGCTGTCATTTAAATCAATCGAGTGTGTGTGTGTGTGTGTGTGTTTATGTGCTTGTGTGTGTGTGTGTGTGTGTTTATGTGCTTGTGTGTGTGTGTGTGTGTGTGTGCTTGTGTGTGTGTGTGTGTGTGTGTTTGTGTGTGTGTGAGTGTGTGTTTGTGTGAGTGTGTGTGTGTGTTTATGTGCTTGTGTGTGTGTGTGTGTGTTTATGTGCTTGTGTGTGTGTGTGTGTGTGTGTTTATGTGCTTGTGTGTGTGTGTTTGTGTGTGTGTGTGTGTGTGTGTGTGTTTGTGTGCTTGTGTGTGTGTGTGTGAGTGTGTGTTTGTGTGTGTGTGTGAGTGTGTGTGTGTGTGTGTTTATGTGCTTGTGTGTGTGTGTGTGTGTGTTTATGTGCTTGTGTGTGTGTGTGTTTATGTGTGTGTGTGTGTGTGTTTGTGTGTGTGTGTGTGTGTTTATGTGCTTGTGTGTGTGTGTGTGTGTGTTTATGTGTGTGTGTGTGAGAGTGTGTGTGTGTGAGTGTGTGTTTGTGTGTGTGTGTGTGTGTGTGTGTGAGTGTGTGTTTGTGTGTGTGTGAGTGTGTGTGTGTGTGTTTATGTGCTTGTGTGTGTGTGTGTGTGTGTGTGTTTATGTGCTTGTGTGTGTGTGTGTGTGTTTGTGTGTGTGTGTGAGTGTGTGTGTGTGTGTTTATGTGCTTGTGTGTGTGTGTGTGTGTTTATGTGTTTGTGTGTGTGTGTGTGTTTGTGTTTGTGTGTGAGAGTGTGTGTGTTTGTGTTTGTGTGTGTGTGTGATTGTCTGTTTGTCTGTGTGCTTGTGTGTTTGTGTGATTGTGTATGTTTGTCTGTTTGTGTGCTTGTGTGCTTGTGTGTTTGTGTGATTGTGTATGTTTATGTGATTGTGTATGTTTGTGTGATTGTGTGTTTGTCTGTTTGTGTGGTTGTGTATGTTTGTGTGATTGTGTGTTTGTCTGTTTGTGTGCTTGTGTGTTTGTGTGGTTGTGTATGTTTGTGTATTTGTGTGCTTGTGTGTTTGTGTGCTTGTGTGTTTGTGTGATTGTGTGTGTTTGTGTGCTTGTGTGATTGTGTGTGTTTGTGTGTGCTTGTGTGTTTGTGTGATTGTGTGTGTTTGTGTGATTGTGTGTGTTTGTGTGATTGTGTGTTTGTCTGATATTGTGTGATTGTGTGCTTGTGTGTTTGTGTGATTGTGTGTGATTGTGTGCTTGTGTGTTTGTGTGATTGTGTGTGTTTGTGTGCTTGTGTGTTTGTGTGATTGTGTAACATTTACTGCATATTGTTACAAAATGTCACAATGTTGCCAAACTACACATCATTAGAATGTCTTCAGCGTTTGGCCTCCTGTTTTATCATAGAAATGCTCAAAGAAGTGCACTGAATGTTTTCTGTACACATTGTGAATCTGAGCTTTAGTATGTAGTAGAGATGCACAGACATTAGTGCATACTTCAGTGTAAAGTTCAACACAGTCAGAACTTTGATTATAGATTATCCTTCGTTTGCATATTTGTTCAAGTATGATTCTTTAGATGCTGCAGACTAAAATGCACTTTTTGATTCTGTCAGTGTAACCCTGGAGCATTACACTGCATTGATTGTGATTGACAGGTGCATTAGTGAAATATTGATTAAGCATTTTAACTTTGCATTCAGCGTTAGTTGTGAAGGTTGCAAGTGTCTGTGTGATGTCTGAGGAAAGACCTTCAAAAACAGACAGGCGTCCACAGATGCCCCACAGGACGATTACATCTCTAAATATTCATGTGGTCATTAAACACTAAACGGGTTATCTCAATCTCATCACACTGGACAAAACGGGGGAAAAATGGTCTTGCTGGTTTTCAAGAGCATCCCAAAGTGTATTTTCACTAGAGACTGCTTGCAAAAACTGTGGTCATGGAAATCCTGGCAATATCAGGACATTTAAAAAAAAAAAAAGGTGTTTTCCAGGCCTGGAATAGTCATGGAAATTTCTAAAGTGAATAACAACAAAAAAAAAACTCTGGTTGAAATTGGTCTGTGGACATTGGTTCCACATGTTTGAAATAAGTTTCTTTAAAAGTGACCTTTTATGCTAAATGCACTTTTACATGGTGTTTATACATACATCTGTGTGTGTGTGTGTGTGTGTGTGTGTGTGTGTGTGTGTACACAACCGCCCTGTAATGCTAAAAGTCCACTCACGCCTCTTTCTTATATTTCTATTCATCAAAAACAGTGAAGAACGGCTTTCATTTCT
>JAVLUX010000246.1:1847500-1855000 GCA_032164185.1 Moxostoma hubbsi
TCCCGAGCCGATTTATCTTCCCAGTCCAGCCCTGGCGATATTATCCGTAGGAAAAATGGACATGAGTTAAAAAAATAAACAACCACATAATGTAGAACTGTTGGCACTCCTAAAAATGAGGAAAAACCAACATTGCGGACAGGATATCTCTCTCTGTTACACATGTGACAGAAGTAAAAGTGCTACTGTTCATGATGAGGGGGAAACCGTTCATAAAGCTTTGAAACCTGCAGACTTTGACTACTGAGATATCG
Organism: Moxostoma hubbsi; assembly: GCA_032164185.1. NCBI lineage: Eukaryota > Metazoa > Chordata > Actinopteri > Cypriniformes > Catostomidae > Moxostoma > Moxostoma hubbsi. Next base: position 1,847,755 of record JAVLUX010000246.1, read on the forward strand.
GTATAGTATCTGTTAAGGCTGGATGATTGATTGAATTAAGAATGAAATCACGATATGGCCTTGCACGCAAACGGCAGCATGTGGCGTGATGGGGCGTGGTCATGTGTCGGTCTGCGGGAGAGTGGTAAGGATCGTCACCTGGGTTGTGAGTACTCTAACACCTGTCTCTGATTATAGTGATGGTGGAGGGAGACCTGAAAAGGGGGGGTGGTGTTGTTGGGGGGGGTGGTTCGGGTAGTTCGAATTTAAGTCTGTTTTTTTTTTTTTGCATTCATTAATATAATCCTTTACAGGGGTTACATGCGCAGCAACTGACATTATTCACTCATAGCAAATTCTGTGAGCGCAGTAAAGCTAGTTTGACATTCAACATTTGTTGGACATTCGTTGGACATTCATTGGACATTCATTGGACATTCGTTGGACATTCGTTGGACATTCGTTGCAAATTCGTTGGACATTTGTTGGACATTCGTTGGACATTCGTTGGACATTCGTTGCACATTCGTTGGACATTTGTTGGACATTCGTTGGACATTCGTTGAACATTCGTTCGACATTCGTTTGACATTCGTTGGACATTTGTTGGACATTCGTTGGACATTCGTTGAACATTCGTTCGACATTCGTTTGACATTCGTTCGACATTTGTTGCACATTCGTTCGACATTTGTTGGACATTCGTTCGACATTCGTTCGACATTCGTTTGACATTTGTTGGACATTCGTTTGACATTTGTTGGACATTCGTTTGACATTCGTTGGACATTCGTTGCAAATTCGTTGGACATTTGTTAGACATTCATTTGACATTCGTTTGACATTCTTTGGACATGCGGTTTGGCAGATGTAAGGGACCATCTGAAAACTCCACTCACTATAACACAGGAGATGTCCATTCTTTCATTCAATTCACATGCAAGTTATACATGGAAAAAAACCTGTAAAATACATTTTCACATTCAGAATGTTCTTATAACTTCCCAGAGGACATACAGACATACTACTGGTGATATTATTACAATATGATCAATTATATAAGTACAGTAATATTAATTATTTTAGAAAGTAATATATAATAATTATTTTAGAAAGATATTCACTAAAATTCATGTCTAAAAATATTTTTTTCTCATTTTAAATTCTGTGGTAACTTCCCATAGGATATATGAACGTACTACAGGTAAAATTGTTACAGTATCATCAAGTACAATAATCAATTATTTTAGAAAAAAATCACTAAAATTCACCAAAATGACATTTTTTCATTCTAAAGGTTGTGGTAACTTCCCAGAGGATAGACGGACTTATTACAGGATAGATTAGCACAGTATCATCAATTATATAAGTACAGTAATCAATTATTTTATAGACAAAAATCAATAAAAATAAAAAAATATATATTTTCTCATTTTAAATTCCGTAGGTTTTTTTTTTGTGTGTTTTTTTTTTTAGAATTTAGTGATTAAGTAGACCTTCAATCCTCTAAAATTGATTAGTGTACTTATATAATTGATCATATTGTGATAATATCACCTGTAGTAAGTCTGTCTGTCCTCTGGATAGTTATAAGAACATTCTGATTCTGCCAAACCGAATGTCGAACCTCAAACTTTACCGCGCAAAATCAGTGTCATACTTTACCGCGCTAAATTGTCAAACTTTACAGCGCTGAATCTGTGTCAAACTTTACCGCGCTTAATCAGTGTCAAACTTTACCGCGCAAAATCAGTGTCAAACTTTACCGCGCAAAATCAGTGTTCAAACTTTATCGCGCAAAATCGGTGTTCAAACTTTACCGCGCTAAATCAGTGTCAAATTTTACCGCGCTAAATCTGTGTCAAACTTTACCGCGCTAAATTGTCAAACTTTACCCCGCTAAATCAGTGTCAAACTTTACCGCGCAAAATCAGTGTTCAAACTTTACCGCGCAAAATCAGTGTTCAAACTTTACCGTGCTAAATCAGTGTCAAACTTTACCGCGCTAAATCAGTGTCAAACTTTACCGCGCAAAATCAGTGTTCAAACTTTACCGCGCTAAATCAGTGTCAAACTTTACCGCGCTAAATCAGTGTCAAACTTTACCGCGCTAAATCAGTGTCAAACTTTACCGCGCTAAATCAGTGTTCAAACTTTACCGCGCTAAATCAGTGTCAAACTTTACCGCGCTAAATCAGTGTTCAAACTTTACCGCGCTAAATCAGTGTCAAACTTTACCGCGCTAAATCAGTGTCAAACTTTACCGCGCTAAATCAGTGTTCAAACTTTACCGCGCTAAATCAGTGTTCAAACTTTACCGCGCTAAATCAGTGTCAAACTTTACCGCGCAAAATCAGTGTTCAAACTTTACCGCGCTAAATCAGTGTTCAAACTTTACCGCGCTAAATCAGTGTTCAAACTTTACCGCGCTAAATCAGTGTTCAAACTTTACCGCGCTAAATCAGTGTCAAACTTTACCGCGCTAAATCAGTGTTCAAACTTTACCGCGCTAAATCAGTGAGGCCAACGACATCCAGCTGGATAGTGAGAATAGCGCGAAAAGAGCAGGAGAGACGGAAGAGAAAGCAGGCAGCAGCGTCATTGTCATATTGAACATATGTTCAAAAAGACTGACAAACAGGATACGGTTGTTATACTTGGTAAGCAATTTGACAACATTGTAGTAAATATTTTTTGTGCATCAAAGCATGCTCGTTAAGATACCAGCTAATCCAGCACAAATTAGTGCATAAAAAGTCACCAAAATGAAGTATTTGAACCTCATCATTAAATACAAAATGCAAAAAGGTCCACTTTACATTAGGGTGGCTACGGGCCTGCTATATATATATATATATATATATATATATACATGCTTTGGATGTCACCCAAGCAGAGGCAGCATGACAAATGAAATGTTGTTGTTTTTTATTAAAACTTTCATCATTATTGCTTTTAAATGCCAGATAAGATATATTCAAAAAATATACAGTACATAGAGACTATTCAATATATATATATTTTTAATGTATTTAGTGCCTATAAGTTTCATTATTACTCAGTAATAATAAATAAAAATCAATATAGTGATTGGATGTTTTTTCTCATTACTATATTTGTAAACATATTACTATTTTTTGTCATTTTAAAAATTAACATATTATTTCTTTAGCTTATCTTTCTTATCTACATCCGGCTGTGTAAGAATGTCTGAATCCTCTGCGAGACTTTATTGTAATGTTTTATATTAAAGCGTCTTTCACGTGGGGCCTGGGTAGCTCAGCGAGTAAAGACGCTGACTACCATCCCTGGAGCCACGAGTTCGAATCCAGGGTGTGCTGAGCGACTCCAGCCAGGTGCCACAATCTTTTCCATGGACTCTTATTTTGACGTTTTCCCCCATACTACATTTCCCATGGTGCACTGCCCTCATCAGCCATCTGTTCCCCATTATCCTCACCTCATGTGACAGAAGAACTGGCCCACAAAGATGGATCTACCAGCTATAAGAATCCTCCTCCTCGAGCAATGGCACCGTCCAGTTGAGGATCACATACGTGAGTTTCTCCAGCTAGTGAATTTGGTGCACTACGGAGACCACTCTCTTGTGGTTTTCTTCAGGGCTGGTCTCAATAGTGCACTAAAAGGAGCTAATGCCTCAGGCGGATCCTCACTGGATGCTGCTCGAGTTCGTGAGGAGGCTCTACAAATTAGTGGCTCAGCTTTCACTGTGGGTGTGGAGAATGAAGACTTTAAATCCCTTCCCACAGTGGTCGCCACCCAGCCTTCCACAGCTCCTTCCTCCAAGCCTTCCATGGCTCCTCCCTTCAAGCTTTCCACAGCTCCTTCCTCCAAGCCTTCCATGGCTCCTCCCTTCAAGCTTTCCATGGCTTCTCCCTCCAAGCCTGCCATGGTTAACCAATCAGCGCCCACGCCTGTAGCCTCGCCCGTCCCAGAGCCAGCTCTCTTGGAGCTTATTGTCCTTGAATTGAGTCCCAACCTGATTCCCAACCTGACTACCCTTCAGCCTCCGCTGGTTCCATCCAGCCCCTCTACTCCGCTGGTTGCGTCCAACATCTTGGACTTGCTGGTTCCATCCAACACCCTAGCCCTTTCTCCTCCACTGGCTCCATCCAGGACATCGGCTCCTCCTCCCTCTGATCAGCCAGTTCCCTCTCGTCACCAGCTCGATCTTCGCCCCCTACAAAACCACAGTCTAGAGGCACTTCAAATCCTCCAACTCTGCCTAGACCCTCCGAGCCCTGGACTCCGCCTTTGCCCTCCTATCCCTCATCATCGCCTTCGTCCCCTTGTCTCCACCATGGTTCATCAACCTATCAGCTCCACCAGGGACCTCCTTCCCTCCGGCTCCACCTTGGTCCTTAGTCCCACCGGCTCCGCCTCAGTCCTCCGCCCCTCAAGTATCTCATGGCTCCACCTTCCATGGCTCTGCCTCTCGGGCCTTCTAAGGCTCCGCCTCCCATGGCTCCACCTCCCATGGCTCCACCCTTCAAGCGTTCCATGGCTCTGCCTCCTATGACTCAGCCTCCCAGTCATCCTGACCCTGTCCCTGCTCTGTGGCAGCCTCCCAGGCCTCCGGATCCAATCCCAGAGGCCGCCCCCCAGACCTCCTGACTCTACCCCTGTCCTTTGGTCACCTGTTTCCTCCTGCCCTCCTCTACCTTTAGGCACCAGGAGTTGCCTTTTAAAAGGGGGGAGGGGGAGTAATGTCACAGTCTGTCTCCCTCATGTTTTACAAGGATTCTATTTTAAAGTTTTCCCCCGGACTATATTTCCCACGGTGCACTGCCCTCATCAGCCATCTGTTCCCAATCATCCTCACCTGTTCTCCATTTCCTCGTCAGCACTTTGTGTATAAATACCCTCCAGTTTTGTTCATCCTTTGTCAGTTCTCATCTGCGTTACCCTGATGTTAGCGTGTAGTCTATTCGATTATTTGTTTTGTCCACGTTGTTTGATATCCTCATCATCACCTTCATTAAAAGTCTGCATCTTGATCCATCACCTCTCACCTCTCCATCATCAACTCTACTACACATACATACGTGACACCAGGTCTCCTAAGCAACCAAATTGGCCCAGTTGCTAGGGAGGGTAGAGTCACATGGGGTAACATCGTGGCCATGATTAGTGGTCATTACCAGCCAGGTTGAACTGCGTTTCACATCCCTGATCTCTGCCTGCATCACCTCGGTCTATTGGTCATTAATCTTACAGTTCAAACAAAATCGATGTTTAAACACTTACTTACTAATTTTAAACCATGAATTTAATTATACATAATTAATATTTACATTATGTTCATTATGTTAGTCAGAGGGGAACTGGCCCCCACAGTGAGTCTGGTTTAGGGTTAGGGTGGGGTTAGTCGGAGGGGAACTGGCCCCCACAGTGAGTCTGGTTTAGGGTTAGGGTGGGGTTAGTCAGAGGGGAACTGGCCCCCACAGTGAGTCTGGTTTAGGGTTAGGGTGGGGTTAGTCAGAGGGGAACTGGCCCCCACAGTGAGTCTGGTTTAGGGTTAGGGTGGGGTTAGTCAGAGGGGAACTGGCCCCCACAGTGAGTCTGGTTTAGGGTTAGGGTGGGGTTAGTCAGAGGGGAACTGGCCCCCACAGTGAGTCTGGTTTAGGGTTAGTGTGGGGTTAGTCAGAGGGGAACTGGCCCCCACAGTGAGTCTGGTTTCTCCCAAGGTTATTTTTCTCCATTAATCAACATCTTATGGAGTTTTGTGTTCCTTGCCACGCCCACATTCAGCTTGCTCACTGGGGTTATTAATAAAATTATTATTTAATTACTTATTTTTAAACACGATTAACAATCTTATTTTATCTAATTATACAATGATGACTCATCGACATTATAGACATTACAGTTTTATCGTTTGTTAATGCCTGAGCTTCTGTAAAGCTGCTTTGAAACAATGTGTGTTGTGAAAGGCGCTATACAAATAAAATTGACTTGACTTTAGCTTGCGCCTCCACATGCTGTGAGTATCCGCAGTGTTATGCCCAATAAGTCACGTGATCAGATGCACAGATTGATTGTCTCAGAAGCGGAGGCAACTGAGACCTGTCCTCCAACACCCGAATTGAGGCGAGTAACCGCACCACCACGAGGACCTACTAAGTAGTGGGAATTGGTCATTCCAAACTGGGGAGAAAAGTGGATTAAAAAAAACTCTATATATTAAAAGTGGGAGTGGTGGTGGTGTAGTGGTCTAAAGCACTTAACTTGTAATCAGAAGGTTGCTGGTTTGATCCCCACAGCCACCACCATTGTGTCCTTGAGTAAGACACTTAACTCCAGGTTGCTCCGGGGGGATTGTGCCTGTAATAAGTGCACTGTAAGTCACTTTGGATAAAAGCGTCTGCCAAATGCATCAATGTAAATGCGAAAGGAAATCTATTGTTTAAACAGTTCAGGTTCAGATCAGACAGCTTGTGTCATTGATGTTGTTTATACATTTAATGATACATCCCTCAGTTAAACTGAAAGTGAGTTTGCCGGGCTGAATTCACAAAAACTCTGACTCTGTGAATGAAAAGCTTGTGTGTTGGCCGCTAGAGCCTTCATCATGTCTTATTGTCACCATGGTAAGAAGTTTATTGCAAAACATGATCAATGTTTTTATAGAATTGCCACATTATATCAATAAGTGAATTTTCTCAAGACCATCATAACATCCACAAGAATATTCCTCTACCGCTAAACTGTCTAATAAAAGAGAGACAAACATTTGTCTGAAACGCTGATATTGAGATGTATTGATCATCAGGAATGAGATTTGTTTTATTGTGTGTGTTCCAGTAAAACACATTCTCAGTTTGTTGTTTAAAATGTGTCCAGTAAAGATAAAAGCAAGTGGTAAATGGATCACTGCTTTTAGTGTAGTCACCTCAGTGGACAGCCCGCAGGCTTTGGTTCTGTAATGTGTCGACTCGTCTTATAAAATACAGTGCGACTGCTCCAAACAATGCTTATGGGTTTATTTCTGCGGTAAAAATAAAACAAGGTTTTACGGAGGACTCTGTCGGGTCAAGCCGAAGTGAATTTCCAGCCAATTCCTGCCACTGTCACCCGCAGCCACAACTCATTCACCAATAGCTCGAGCCAACGAAAATGGGCCACAATCCCATATTAATGTGAATGCCTCATGGTGCTGGTCCCAGCCCAACTAATGTCCTGCAACATCTGCATGCTATTACCAATGGCCTTTTCATCATAGTCATCATCATCATCGTGCTGTGAG
>JAVLUX010000246.1:1860000-1870000 GCA_032164185.1 Moxostoma hubbsi
TGGTTTATAAATGACACCTATGCATAATGTAACATGTGCCCAAATAACTACCCTGGCACAGTTAGACTAAATACATGCAGTATATACATCTGTGAACGCTACACATGTAGGTATGTTTATGTTCCAGTGGCCGAATGGAATGACCAATAAAAATAGGTTTTAAATGTCCATTTCTGTCCAACTCAAAGATAGAATTTGTACAGTATAATGGAAACAACCATCCATCCATCTTCAACCGCTTATCCGAAGTCGGGTCGTGGGGGCAGCAGCTCCAGCAGGGGGCGCCAAACTCCCCTATCCCGAGCCACATTAACCAGCTCTGACTGGGGGACCCCGAGGCGTTCCCAGGCCAGTGTGGGGATGTAATCTCTCCACCTAGTCCTGGGTCTTCCCCGAGGCCTCCTCCCAGCTGGACGTGCCTGAAACACCTCCCTAGGGAGGCGCCCAGGGGGCATCCTTACTAGATGCCCAAACCACCTCAACTGGCGCCTTTCGATGCAAAGGAGCAGCAGCTCTACTCCGAGCTCCTCACGGATGACTGAGCTCCTCATCCTATCTCTAAGGGAGAAGCCCGCCACCCTTCTGAGGAAGCCCATTTCGGCCGCTTGTACTCGCGACCTAGTTCTTTCAGTCATGACCCAGCCTTCATGATCTTAGGTGAGGGTAGGAACAAAAATTGAACGGTAGATCGAGAGCTTTGAACTCCTTGAGCAACCTGGAGTTAAGTGTCTTACTCAAGGACACAATGGTGGTGACTGTGGGGATCGAACCAGCAACCTTCTGATTACCAGTTATGTGCTTTAGCCCACCACTCTTGTATACACGCTCACACACACACACACTTTACTCAAGGACACAATGGTGGAGGCCGTGAGGATCGAACCAGCAACCTTCTGATTACCAGTTATGTGCTTTAGCCCACCACTCTTGTATACACGCTCACACACACACACACTTTGCTCAAGGACACAATGGTGGAGGCCGTGGGGATCGAACCAGCAACCTTCTGATTACCAGTTATGTGCTTTAGCCCACCACTCTTGTATACATGCTCACACACACTTTACTCAAGGACACAATGGTGGAGGCCGTGGGGATCGAACCAGCAACCTTCTGATTACCAGTTATGTGCTTTAGCCCACCACTCTTGTATACACGCTCACACACACACACACACTTTGCTGAGGGACACAATGGTGGAGGCCGTGGGGATCGAACCAGCAACCTCCTGATTACCAGTTATGTGCTTTAGCCCACCACTCTTGTATACACGCTCACACACACTTTACTCAAGGACACATTGGTGGAGGCCGTGAGGATCGAACCAGCAACCTTCTGATTACCAGTTATGTGCTTTAGCCCACCACTCTTGTATACACGCTCACACACACACACACACACTTTGCTCAAGGACACAATGGTGAAGGCCGTGGGGATCGAACCAGCAACCTTCTGATTACCAGTTATGTGCTTTAGCCCACCACTCTTGTATACATGCTCACACACACTTTACTCAAGGACACAATGGTGGAGGCTGTGGGGATCGAACCAGCAACCTTCTGATTACCAGTTATGTGCTTTAGCCCACCACTCTTGTATACATGCTCACACACACTTTACTCAAGGACACAATGGTGGAGGCCGTGGGGATCGAACCAGCAACCTCCTGATTACCAGTTATGTGCTTTAGCCCACCACTATTGTATACATGCTCACACACACTTTACTCAAGGACACAATGGTGGAGGCCGTGGGGATCGAACCAGCAACCTCCTGATTACCAGTTATGTGCATTAGCCCACCACTCTTGTATACACGCTCACACACACACACACACACACACACACACACACACACACACACACACACACACTTTGCTCAAGGACACAATGGTGGAGGCCGTGGGGATCGAACCAGCAACCTTCTGATTACCAGTTATGTGCTTTAGCTCACCTCTCTTGTATATACGCTCACACACACACACACACACACACTTTGCTCAAGGACACAATGGTGGAGGCCGTGGGGATCGAACCAGCAACCTCCTGATTACCAGTTATGTGCTTTAGCCCACCACTCTTGTATACACGCTCACACACACACACACACACACACACACACTTTGCTCAAGGACACAATGGTGGAGGCCGTGGGGATCGAACCAGCAACCTCCTGAATGCCCACTTCGCCACCACCACTCCACACAAAGTGTGTTTGGAACAGAATGCAGTTGTTTTTAGATGCATTTGAACTTTTTTAACTTGACAGCTGCGTGAAAATGTGGAAAATCATGGCACGAGTCACTACAAAACCAGCAAGACACGATGCAGTTGACAAAGACAATGCAAGGACGTATCACCAGTGAACAGCCCCTTAAAACGGCAGCCTGAACACGTCAATCTCAGATGATAAATTCATGTCACTGCTAGGCATTTCTTCAACTTTCCCGAAACACTGTTTGCTCTGTGGCCGTACGAGATGCTGGAGAATTGCCTCTGAACCGAACGATTAAACGAATCCCATTATAAAGCGATTGAGTGAGGATCAAACCGTCCTCTAAAGCACATGCATATTTAATTGCTCCATACACACGCAATCAAAAACTCAAATGATATAGCAATGATTGTGTCTCGTCTTCCAGTAACAGAAGACAGACGGATCCGTTGCAGTCAAACTTTCCTGGTTTTGGCCGCAGATGGAGGCGTTTGAGAAGAATGTGGCGTTCAGCCGCTCTCGTTTCGCCTCTACAGCTATATTATGTTTTTCTCCCTGATATGAAAAACCGCTATCATTCCACAGCAATGACTCACCTCAGGATGACAGGAAGTAAGACCGATGTTCAGAACCACACCCAGCATGAAGTGAGTGATCTTGCATTATAAAACCAGACTCCAGACTAAACATCTGCCGCTCTCATTCACCTTGCGGATGATAAAACTGGAAGGAAACACTTAAATAAAAACCACTTTACAAATCACAAACAAGGAACTGTGCCCTTTCACTGTTAACACCTCAATGCTGTTACTGACCGACTTAAATGAGGAATACTGGGGCAAGTTGTCACACTTTTTACTCTTAAGGAATATGGCTAAACAGACAAATAAAATGGCTAAAGTCTTGGCCACAAAAAAAGCTTAATGCCCTGGAAATATATATATATATTGTTGAATGCACATTATCTATGAACTTTTAATACATGCATTTACATTTACATTTACATGTATGCATTTGACAGACGCTTTTATCCAAAGTGACTTACAGTGCACTTATTACAGGGACAATCCCCCCGGAGCAACCTGGAGTTAAGTGCCTTACTCAAGGACACAATGGTGGTGACTGTGGGGATCAAACCAGCAACCTTCTGATTACCAGTTAGGTGCTTTAGCCCACCACTCTTGTATACACGCTCACACACACACACACACACACACACTTTGCTCAAGGACACAATGGTGGTGACTGTGGGGATCAAACCAGCAACCTCCTGATTACCAGTTATGTGCTTTAGCCCACCACTCTTGTATACACGCTCACACACACACACACTTTGCTGAAGGACACAATGGTGGAGGCCATGGGGATCAAACCAGCAACCTTCTGATTACCAGTTATGTGCTTTAGCCCACCACTCTTGTATACACGCTCACACACACACACACACACTTTGCTGAAGGACACAATGGTGGAGGCCGTGGGGATCGAACCAGCAACCTTCTGATTACCAGTTATGTGCTTTAGCCCACTACGCCACCACCACATGCCACCCCAATAATGGTGCACGTTGTCACTATATGGGGTAAGATGTCACAAAGGAACCTAAATGTTCCCCATTTCATCACAGCTACCAAAACGAAATCTACCTTCATAGTATTGTTGACCCTTGCATGAATAGTTGTGTGCTTTATATTTACCCAGGCGTTATAACATATAGAGTATAGAATACCTAAAAATCCTAATTTAAGAGTGCTTGAACTAGATTGAGACCACCACACACAACCTCTGTGAGAGAAAACACATTTGTGTAATTTGACATTTGTAAGGAGACATAACCCTTGTGACAACTTCCCCGTGTGCAAACTAGCCCCGATCTCGCTCTGATCATTTGTGATGTCTTTGTAATGGAGGATGTTCTGGCTGCAGTCAGAGGTAAAACTCTTCTGACGCTTTCAAATGGGTCCTGATCTTCAGCTCCTGCGGTGATTTTCTCCATCAGTAGATGAAATCCAGACTCCTCAGAGCTGCACCAGTTCAAGACCTGTAACAGCTCTATTACATCTCTCTTTCTGTCTCTCTCGGTTTCAGCCGCTTTTCTGTATGAGATTACAGCTAGACTTTGACTCCGTAAACTCCATTATCTCACAGTCTGAGCTTCAGTCTTTCTATATAAGCCGCAAACTGCTGCATGGACCATGGAACCGTTTTAAGTAACACTTCCCTCTATGAATACTGCATTCATAATGCTCATGATACATCTAATCATCTATAGTCATGCATTTGGCAGATACTCGTTTCCAAAGAGACTTATAGTGCATTCAAGCAGTATGTTTTATCATGCTCCGCCAAAAAAGCTTCCTTCCCAAGTGCATATTTTTTGTCGTGTTCCATACTTGGATAAATTCACTTTGGCCAAATGACATATGATACTTGCTTCTCATGTAATGTTTTCTTGTTTCGAATATTTTTATTGAAAAGTAAGAAAAGTAACGTATATTTTTGCAGTGTACGCACCAAATGTAAACGTTAATATCGTGTTATAATGCACTGTAGACCATTTCAAGGATGTAAACAATAACAAAGGAATTAAAATGAAACATTTTACGATATCAATACTGGATCCTTTAAATAAGGCTCTGAGTTAACATACTCTCTCAAAGGCGTGCTGAGTGACTCCAGTCAGGTCTCCTTAGCAACCAAATTGGCCCGGTTGCTAGGGAGGGTAGAGTCACATGGGGTAACCTCCTCGTGGTCGCTATAATGTGACTCCAGTCAGGCTTCCTAAGCAACCAAATTGGCCCGGTTGCTAGGGAGTGTAGAGTCACATGGGGTAACCTCCGCGTGGTCACTATAATGTGACTCCAGTCAGGCTTCCTAAGCAACCAAATTGGCCCGGTTGCTAGGGAGGGTAGAATCACATGGGGTAACCTCCGCGTGGTCACTATAATGTGACTCCAGTCAGGCTTCCTAAGCAACCAAATTGGCCCGGTTGCTAGGGAGGGTAGAGTCACATGCGGTAACCTCCTCGTGGTCACTATAATGTGACTCCAGTCAGGCTTCCTAAGCAACCAAATTGACCCGGTTGCTAGGGAGTGTAGAGTCACGTGGGGTAACCTCCTCGTGGTCGCTATGATGTGACTCCAGTCAGGTCTCCTAAGCAACCAAATTGACCCGGTTGCTAGGGAGTGTAGAGTCACGTGGGGTAACCTCCTCGTGGTCGCTATGATGTGACTCCAGTCAGGTCTCCTAAGCAACCAAATTGACCTGGTTGCTAGGGAGTGTAGAGTCACATGGGGTAACCTCCTCGTGGTCACTATAATGTGGTTCTCGCTCTCGTTGGGGCGCGTGGTGAGTTGTGCATGGATGCCACGGAGAATAAGCGTGGAGGCTCCACACACGCTACATCACCATGGTAACACCCTCAACAAGTCACATAATAAGATGCGCAGATTGACGGTCTCAGACGCAAAGGCAACGGAGATTCGTCCTCCGCCACCCAGATTGAGGCGAGTCACTACGCCACCACGAGGACTTGGAGCGCATTGGGAATTGGCCGTTACAAATTGGGGAGAAAAGGGGACCAAACTTTAAAAAAAAACTCAAGAGTGTCAAACACTTACCTAAAGTGACTTATCCTGATTGTTGTTGATATGGAGCGCCTACGCAAGAGTCGATGAATTTGTATCGTTGTTTAGATGCTCACAATTACAGATCGGGAATGTTGGATTTCTCCTATTATAATCAATGAAGCCGTTTAATGAAGCTCTCTGCGTGACCTGCGGACAAGGTAAGGATTTCTTTAATTAAATACTTGGTGTCTCTTTCATCTGCGCTAGCTTATACTGCTAACTTACTAGTTCGATTTTGTTGACTTGTTTGACAAATTGCTTATGTTCCTCATTTATAATCATTTTGGATAAAGCATCTACTAAATGACTAAATGTAAATGACTTGCGCAGCTTTATTTATTATAATGGGAGCGATCTATAGTCTACCTATCAAACCTACTATTAGTTGGTATAAATGTCATTCACCCACCAGATATAAGTCGTGTGCTACCGTCGTTAGCACGGCAGGTATCCAGCTGTCTCCCTTAGGGGCGGCTGTGGCTCAGGTGGTAGAGCGGGTCGGCCACTAATCACAGGGTTGGCGGTTCGATTCCCAGCCCACACGACTCCACATGCCGAAGTGTCCTTGGGCAAGACACTGAACTCCAAGTTGCTCCTAGTGGCAGGCTAGCGCTTTGGTGTATGAGTGTTTGTGTAAATGGGTTATTGGGACACAGGGTAAAGTGCTTTGGTAACCTCTAAGGTTAAAAAAGTGCTATATAAGTGCAGACCATTTACCATTTCATTGCAGAAGTTCATGCATTCATCAGCGGCTGCATTTTAGGCAATCTGAACACTTTAATTTTCATAAGTTCCAGGCATCCAGGGAGCATCCAGCTACTGAACAACATAGTCCACATTTTATGACAATCATGTTAAAGTCACTATGAATTAAGTATTGTTTTGAATATGATATGAACATATATGGTTGATTATAATCTATATTTAAAAGGTATTATTAGTGGTGTTTCCTAAGTCAAATATTACTATTACTATTGCTCATATTTAGTGGTCGTGACTTGAACAAAAGGCTAACCCTGAGTATTAAACTTCAATCATGGTCCTGTTTCTGTGAAGAGCTCAGAGATGAAATGGCCTTGTGTTTGAGAATAGACATGGAGCCATAAAGATGGACTGAAGAACTGAAGATGGGATACAGAGAATAAAGAGATGACCGCAGATAAAAAGGAGGAACGCTAATCCACAGGTTTGACCCGCAGTCGTCTAGGGTCTTGAGTTTCTGAGTGAAGTTCATGTCAGACGGATCAAACTGTCCATGGTTTATGACCCGAGAAAAACTCTTGAATCTTTCTCTTGAGATCTGTAAAAACTCAAGACCCATCATTTACCTACTACATAGTAAGAATGACTGAAAGTAGAATCCGCCTTGAATCTGATGGTCAGATACTTTGCATAAGCATAATGAAAACTTGTCAATTAATAGTTGCAGTTGTAATGTTGAATTTCCATTAATAATGACAGAAGCAGTATCTTATTTCTGCACAGGGGAAAAAGAAGGTATTCCCAGCCTCTCACAGGTCGAGACTGATCCAATCGCTGGAGGCCTGATATTCTTCTAATGATGATCATTGTAAACTGAACACAGCACATCAGATGTATTTTCACTTTATCTCTGTCAACAAGACTCACTCACATACAGTAAATATACTTTAACAGCACACTTACCATGAGGATAACTGCATGTGACATTCAGCGAGAAAAAAAAAAAGACTGTCGCCCAATGTCGCTTCTGAATACTGACTATAAAACTTACGTATGCATACGTATTCTGCAACCTTGTCTTACATAATGAACAATACTATATGGTAACTTTATATGGTGGGCAGGGCGGGGTTGAGCGGCATCTGGGCACAGTGAAAAGTCTTTGAAAATAAATGTCTATGTGTTTGTCAAGCTGGTCCCAGCTTCTTTCGGTCATGACCCAGCCTTCATGACCATAGGTGAGGGTAGGAACAAAAATTGACCGGTAGATCGAGAGCTTTGCCTTCCGTCTCAGCTCTCTTTTCGTGACAACGGTGCGATAGAGCGAGTGCAATACCGCCCCCGCTGCCCCGATTCTCCGGCCAACCTCCCGCTCCATTGTCCCCTCACTCGTGAACAAGACCCTGAGGTACTTGAACTCCTTCACTTGGGGCAAACCTTTTTAAGCATTCCTCAATAAGACTTTTCAGCCATACATTCAGCATATGCGCTGCTTTTCAGCACCCGCTCCTCTGACATGCAGACCCACACAAACAACATCCTGCAACTTGGTCTCTCTCCCGTCTGCCATTGTCTCTTCTCCATAAGTACTCACGCCACCCCTCACTGCCCCGACGCCGCTCACCACAGTACATTTTTGCAAACTAACTTTTACGTGCCACGTTCTACCTTTCATGAAAGTTTGCTGGCGAAATTAACACTAGAGATGCTACAACAACTGTGCTTTTTATTTACTTACAAACTAATCACATAATGAACTGATTATGACTGTAAACACTTGTTTTTAACACAGAGCTGGACTGTTAAATCGGCCCAGGATTATACATGGCAACTGGCCCATACATGGCAACCCTAACTGGGTTATTTCGTTGTCCTTTTCTGCATATCACAGCACCGTTTTGTTGTCTGTTATGCACAACGCGGTGGCTCATTTTAGCTTATCTTGGCACATTTCGCGGCCGACCCACTGGCTCACTCCGTTTTCCCGATGGCCAGTCTGCACCTGATCGGCCCCAAAGTACATCGGTCCACCAGGAAAATGCCCGGTATGCCAGATTACCAGTTCAGCCCTGCTCATACACAAGTGCAACGCTATGAGATAAAAACCCTTTTACTCAGATTACATTTTAATGCTTTTATTACATTCCCACCTACATTTACACACTTATTCCAATGGGATTAGCGTCCGCGGTAGCTCACCTGAGAGAGTGTTGAACTTTGAAGTACACGGTTCAAGATCAGTCAAACACGCAAGCTGACAAGTGAGACGAAAGTGTCAGAAGCAATACGAGATGACGTGATCGCTTAAGAGAATGTGCTTATATTTAGATTTTTTTTTAATAGTGTTAGTTAGGTTTAGATGTTGGTTTTAGGTAAGAATGTCTGTTTTGTTCACCTCTGGAACTGAACTGGAACCGAACTGGAACCAGGGAGGTGATCAGGACCGACAAGAACACTGGGAGACACAAACAGGACCGACAAGATAACAAGACAAACTGGCATTGGACAGCACGCACAAGAAGACTAAAATAGGGAGAGAAATCAAGCGGGTTAATATAGGGCAGGTGTTACTAAGGAAGCAACATTGGGCAAACAAGGAGGTGGGGTGTGACGTAAGACAGAGAAGCATGTGGCGATCCAGAAACAATAACAAAGCCGTGTGTTCTCACAATAAAGCAAATCATCCAAATGGCATGAGCACACATCACCAAGCCACTCATGCCAACCGATAAAGAAGATGAGACAAGACACTCGTGTGAGAGTTCGGCCACACACACCCGACACCTTACCGAAGTGACCGAACCTCAGCACAAACATGAAGACAGCTCGCGACCCGGGCGCGCAGCGCAAAGCGAACGCAACGTGTGGACAGAGACAGAGAGACAGACAGAGTGACAGGACCGTGACAGATCACTATTGGTTTGGTTTAGGTTAAAGTTTTAGTTTAGGGAGGTAAGTTTAACTCATAAAAACCTCCATCTAATATTCAGCTTAAAAACCTTGTCTGCTTTTGGCATCCCCTGATGGACATGCCACTGGGAAACTGTAGCCCAGACCGGGCTGGTATTCTGAGCAGTTTTAGTTTTGGAGAGTCATTCGTTCTGAGAGTATAGAGACGGCTGCAAGCGTGTGACCTGCGTTAAATAGCCTGTGTTCTTTGGCAGGTTCGTTGTGAAACTTGAGATGTTTTTAAATGCTTCTTTCCCTATAAAAATGCGTGACGAATTGGCTGAGTTGAACGCAAATATCAGTGTGGGCAATTTTCTTATATTTTCCCTCCGTGCATTTGCAGGAAACTTTTCAGGTATGTTCAAGGCACATTTTTCTGTTTATTTGTATTTTTGACATCTGAAATATTTCGCTGAAGCCCAGATGTCATGTGATATGTTCATGTCTCCTCAGAGACAGCAGAAAGCTGTGTGTGTGTGTGTGTGTGTGTGTGTGTGTGTGTGTGT
>JAVLUX010000246.1:1875000-1880000 GCA_032164185.1 Moxostoma hubbsi
TGCAAACAGACTAAATAAATGTGCTGCACACACAAGATGTTTCTAAGGTTTGATCGTCTGCTCTGCTTTCTGAAAACATGGACAGCAAATGGTTTAATGGTTTTTTAAACCGTTTTCCTCAATGCCGTAAAATTGTCATCGGCCGGTAATTTTGGCGTGGTCCAAGGTCCAATTTCCTAAGTCCAAGGTTCAGGCAGTGGCATATGAAGCATCCCATGTCTCACGGTTGGAGTTGGCATCAGCTGATCCTCTGAAGTTCATCGTTTAAGACTGTCTGGCTGGCACCGGCTGTAGTTTGTCTTAACCTGAGTGAGTGTGTCTGAGTCCCGAACAGTGCTAGGGAGACTATTCCATAGTTTAGGAGACAAAGATGAAAAGGATCTACCTTGACAATGTAACAGTGCATCCATCGAGAGTCAAATTATATTTTAGTGGCTTATTTTGAAGGTTTTGGTCCAATAAATAGTACCTCTACTATGCTAAAATGAGTCGCCGCATTGTGCAGAACGGACCACAAAAAGGCACAGAAATGGACACACGCTTGCTCGCGTGCATACACACACAAAAAGTGTCTGTAATAAAAGATAGAAAATCTAAATAATAAATAGGCAAAAATAATAATATTGTAATAATATAATAATGGTGATAATAAATAAAAAATAAATAAAAAAATTATTTTTGAGTCCAAATGTTTTAATGATTGTCAAATAATTGGTTAAGAAAATGTTTTTACGTTTCAAATTGACCACAAACTACCTTCAGTTTTAAACATTTAGTGTCCAACTCCACATATATTTGAAAATCATTGTGAAATACAGGAATAATGGAACGTAATACACGTTATAATAAAAGTTGAAATGTACATCTGTGAGGTTATTTTCGGCCTTTCTACTCACACTGTGCGCACAATTGAATTTTACTGTATGTCGTTGTTTCATCAGGTGTTTTCAAGTTCGTTTAGAAGTTGGTTGTAAATAGGTTAAAATTGGTGCTTGATTCGCCAAAGTTTTTGAGGTTAATTTAATTGTGTCTTAATAGAGTGTTTTTGCGAAATAAAGAGTCACATGGGGTAACCTCGTCATGGTCGCTATAATGTGACTCCAGTCAGGTCTCCTTAGCAACCAAATTGTCCCGGTTGCTAGGGAGGGTAGAGTCACATGGGGTAACCTCCTCGTGGTCGCTATAATGTGACTCCAGTCAGGTCTCCTTAGCAACCAAATTGGCCCGGTTGCTAGGGATGGTAGCATCACATGGGGTAACCTCCTCATGGTCGCTATAATGTGACTCCAGTCAGGTCTCCTTAGCAACCAAATTGGCCTGGTTGCTAGGGAGGGTAGAGTCACATGGGGTAACCTCCTCATGGTCGCTATAATGTGACTCCAGTCAGGTCTCCTTAGCAACCAAATTGGCCCGGTTGCTAGGGAGGGTAGAGTCACATGGGGTAACCTCGTCATGGTCGCTATAATGTGACTCCAGTCAGGTCTCCTTAGCAACCAAATTGTCCCGGTTGCTAGGGAGGGTAGAGTCACATGGGGTAACCTCCTCGTGGTCGCTATAATGTGACTCCAGTCAGGTCTCCTTAACAACCAAATTGGCCCGGTTGCTAGGGATGGTAGCATCACATGGGTAACCTCCTCATGGTCGCTATAATGTGACTCCAGTCAGGTCTCCTTAGCAACCAAATTGGCCTGGTTGCTAGGGAGGGTAGAGTCACATGGGGTAACCTCCTCATGGTCGCTATAATGTGACTCCAGTCAGGTCTCCTTAGCAACCAAATTGTCCCGGTTGCTAGGGAGGGTAGAGTCACATGGGGTAACCTCCTCGTGGTTGCTATAATGTTACTCCAGTCAGGTCTCCTTAGCAACCAAATTGGCCCGGTTGCTTGGGAGGGTAGAGTCACATGGGGTAACCTCCTCATGGTCACTATAATGTGACTCCAGTCAGGTCTCCTTAGCAACCAAATTGGCCCGGTTGCTAGGGAGGGTAGAGTCACATGGGGTAACCTCCTCGTGGTTGCTATAATGTGACTCCAGTCAGGTGTCCTAAGCAACCAAATTGGCCCGGTTGCTAGGGAGGGTTGAGTCACATGGGGTAACCTCCTCGTGGTCACTATAATGTGGTTCTCGCTCTCAGTGGGGCGTGTGGTGAGTTGTGCGTAGATGCCGCGGAGAATAGCGTGAAGCCTCCAAACGCACTGCGTCTCCACGGTAACGCGCTCAACAAGCCATGTTACAAGATGCGCGGATTGACACTCTCAGATGTGTAGGCAACTGAGATTCGTCCTCCACCACCCGGATTGAGGCGAGGCACTACGCCACCACAAGGGCTTAGAGCGCATTGCGAAATTGGGCGTTTCAAATTGGGTAGAAAAAGGGAAAAAAACATATTGGGATGTGGTCAAATGTAGAATGTGCAAAACTACCAATCGAACAGTCAATGCATTGTCTGAGCTAGGCACAAGTGCCAAGGTACCAATGTATGACGCTGGATTATATTCATTTGTATTCAACAAATAAATATAGGCCAAACAATACATCATTTTGCCTTACCAAACAAATTTTGTTATTTTAGAATATAAAGTGAGAACTCCCAATTTGAGCGTGTTCCGCGAGACATGATGGCACTGCACGTGTTGGCGCAAATGAAATCCTGAACACAAAAGCATATCAGACACATGCATTGCTGGCATGTCTTTCGTCTGCTCTTCAAAATATAATCAGTTGTGTTTCCTCAAGCACACCTCTTTGTGTCTAGAGGCATTTCTTGTCAACAGTGACGGGTAAATGTGTGAAATTACCCGCCACAGAGCATGACAACTGTGATGACAGTGGCTGTTAGGTTATAAAAATTGCAGGGTGTGACATGCAGTTTACAGCATCCAACAGTTTGAGCCTTTTTACTGCTAAACTGTTTATGAATATGCACTAAGCACCCATTCACAGCAGTTCTTTTCTGGGGTCCCAAAAGAACCTGCACTGCAAAAAAAATTATTTTATTTCTGAGCATTTTTGTCTTAATTTCCAGAACAAATAATTAAACATCCTTACACAAATAATCAGGGACGGATTATGACTCGCAAAGGCCCTGGGGCCAATTATCTCCAAGGGCCCCCCTCCACCCAAAAGTTGTTGAGCGGGGGGATAGGGGTATTCGTTGTTCATGCCCAAAAGGGTTTTCATGTGGGGGGATTGCCAAACTAGATTGCGCAGCCTTGAAGCACCCCTGGGCAGTCAAGGGCCCCCTGGGCAGCCAAGGGCATCCCTGGGTTGTCAAGGGCTCCCCTGGGCAGTCAAGGGCCCCCTGGGCAGCCAAGGGCATCCCTGGGCAGTCAAGGGCACCCCTGGGAAGTCAAGGGCCCCAAGGGCAGTCAAGGGCACCCCTGGGCAGTCAAGGGCCCCATGGGCAGTCAGGGGCCCCCTGGGCAGTCAATGGCCCCCTGGGCAGTCAAGGGCACCACTGGGCAGTCAAGGGCACCACTGGGAAGTCAAGGGCCCCCTGGGCATTCAAGGGTACCCCTGGGCAGTCAAGGGCATCCCTGGACAGTCAAGGGCCCCACTGGGTAGCCAAGGGCCCCCTGGGCAGTCAAGGGCACCCCTGGGCAGTCAAGGGCCCCATGGGCAGTCAAGGGCACCCCTGGGCAGTCAAGGGCACCCCTGGGTAGTCAAGGGCCCCCTGGGAAGTCAAGGGCACCACTGGGCAGTCAAGGGCCCCCTGGGCAGTCAAGGGCCCCTGGGCACTGGCCCCATTGGCCCGGTCAGTAATCCGTCCCTGAAAATAATAATAACAATATTAATACACTTGTGAAACAAACTGACAATTTTTTTTACAATTTATGCTTAAAACAAGAAAAAAAAATTGCCAATGGAGGAAAAACAAACAACAACAACAACAAATCTTTTTTTATCCCATTGCCAAATATTTTTTTCTTAGTAGAAATTATAGGCATAAATGTTGCTAGATTTTGTTAGATTTCCCTGAAAACTAGACAAAATATCTTTTGTTGTTTCACTTCTCAAGTAAATGTATCCTGTTTTAAGAATGGTCAGATATATTTACAGGAAAACAAAACAAAAATACTCAATAAGAAAACAATGTTTTGCATTGCGGAAGTGTCATCTCCAAGTGTTTGTTTGTTAACAGTGATTCCAGTATTAGCCTTTAGATTACGTCACATACATGAAATTGATTTGTTTGTATGGCTATTCAGTGTCAGGTGGTATTAAGGGGAGGGGCATTCTCAATCTAGTGAGCATTTGATTGGACAAAAATATGTATACACCCCTGAGTGCATGATGAGTCATCAATATATTATATTTGTTTTCCCGTGTACTGTATATCTGCTAAAAGTTTGAGAGATCACATCTCACATCGAATAAGTTTAATTGAGACACTTGAGCACGGCTGTGGATTCTGGATCCGAGTTTTCATGCCAGTCAGGTGGTCAATCCCTGTCTAAGTGGTGCGCAGAATAAACTGCGAAGTGGACCAGACTGTATGCCAAGAGTGAGCTGAGACTAGAATGAAAATGACCCTTTATCTTGAAACCATGTGCATGATGTGTGCAGATAAATGAAGGTGGAACAGCAGCAGCTGTAATTGGTACCAGACTGTTAATAGAACAAGCAGGTCAAACTCTGAAGCTACAAAGCACTGGAGTTATTTCAGCAAGTATCGTTAGTAGCAGGAGGGAGAATCCGCTGTGACTTAATTCAATGTAATGGAAACTTAAATAATGAAGCTCTCTATCAGTGCTGTCCACCTCACTGTCCCAAAATCATCCTTCAGAAGAGCAGCGCACAAGTTCCCATCCGTTGAGACTTACTTGCCTGTGCAGACAGTATCAGGGGCTGTCGCATGGAAAAACGTTCTTGTTTAAAGCTATCGTATGACATAAGGAGACTTGAAATGTAGAACGCAGTTCCGTTGAGTCATGTCTCCCAGGTGAAGCCGGCATGCATGATCAGTGTTTCCATGGGAACGTAGATCGTGCCGCTGATTAA
>JAVLUX010000246.1:1885000-1897500 GCA_032164185.1 Moxostoma hubbsi
ATAAAAAGACTTACGTGTTGACTTATTTCATTCAGGATGGCAAGGAGCATTGTTCGCTGTCACCTTGGCAACTGCCTAGCAACCAGATGGGGTTACCCTAGCAACCAAGTAACATCACATATCTCTGTACTAGAAAATCGTAGAGACTTCCGGGTTGACTTATTTCACTCAGGATGGCAAGGAGCATTGTTGGCTGTCACCTTGGCAACTGCCTAGCAACCAGATGGGTTACCCTAGCAACCAAGTAACATCACATATCTCTGTACTAGAAAATCGTAGAGACTTCCGGGTTGACTTATTTCACTAAGGATGGCAAGGAGCATTGCTGGCTGTCACCTTGGCAACTGCCTAGCAACCAGATGGGTTACCCTAGCAACCAAGTAACATCACATATCTCTGTACTAGAAAATCGTAGAGACTTCCGGGTTGACTTATTTCACTCAGGTTGGCAAGGAGCATTGTTGGCTGTCACCTTGGCAACTGCCTAGCAACCAGATGGGTTACCCTAGCAACCAAGTAACATCACATATCTCTGTACTAGAAAATCGTAGAGACTTCCGGGTTGACTTATTTCACTCAGGTTGGCAAGAAGTATTGCTGGCTGTCACCTTGGTAACTGTCTAGCAACCAGATGGGGTTACCCTAGCAACCAAGTAACAAATCACATATCTCTGCACTAGAAAATCGTAGAGACTTCTGGGTTGACTTATTTCACTCAGGATGGCAAGAAGCATTGCTGGCTGTCACCTTGGTAACTGCCTAGGACCAGATGGGGTTACCCTATCAACCAAGTAACATCACATATCTCTGCACCAGAAATTCGTAGAGAAGTCCGGGTTCACTCAGGTTGGCAAGGAGCATTGTTGGCTGTCACTTTGGTAACTCCTAGCAACCAGGTGGGCTGACGCACTTTGGGGCCGATCAGGGGCTGACTGGCCATCGGGAGAACTGAGCGGGCTGGTGGGTTGGCCGTAAAATGGGCTGAATGGCCAGCGATTAGCTAAAATGAGCCGCCACGTTATGCAGAACGGACCTCAAAATGGCGCCGCGATATGTAGAGAAGGACAACGCATAACCCCCCACCACCCCTCCACCTCCCAACAAATTTTGGGCCAGTTGCCATGTAAAATCCCAGGGCAATCTCTCTTCCCAGTCCAGTTTTACTCATTAAAACATCCATCTAATATTCACCTTAAAATCTCGTCATTTCACCTGCTTTTGGCGCCCCCCGCTGGACATTTCGCTGGAAAACTGCAACCAAATGCGCAATAAGGCACATAATTCCATTCTGCAAAAATGTTGCAACTGTCCGGTAATGTTCATGAGTCCAGGCTGCTCTTTTCGTAACGGGAGATAAGTTTCGAGTTCGGAAAGTCACTGTATGTTTTCAAACAATCAAGGCTAATTTGATTCCTCGTGATATCTGATGGGTTTTAGGGAGTGTCTTAAAACCGCAATTAAGCAAATTACTGAAAATTCACAAACATAGTTTGATTAATGTTTCTGACTAATTAATACAGCAACAACATCAGACACAAAAACACAATTAAACCCAAGCCACATCCAATGGCAATAACAAAGATGTTATCCTCAATGCAATAAAGTGTAAAAACATGATAATCTAGAATCGGATAGAATGTTTCCAGAGAACGCAGTACTCATGACAAACAGTCTATCCATCAAATGTAACAACTTAGCGATGACAAACAGAAGTCGTTTGATCACCCAGATGTGTTTGTAGTTTGGATATGAACTTACAGTGCAGTTTTAATGATTTCCATTTTGATTAATCAGATCCTAATCATTTCATCAGATAACGGCTCTGCGTTATGAAGTTTAATGCGGCGGACGCCGCCCCCTCGTAATATCTCGGGAGCGAAGAAAAACTCAGAGACAGTTGATTAATAACTCTAGACATGATGCAATCTTCATCTTTATTAAGATGTTGAAAGCTGTGATGGAGTGACCACACAGCTTTTCCTATCCGCAGAGAAAAATGTGAAGTATTTGATCGAGGGACCGAGGGAGAGGAGGAAGAAAGGCACAGTGATGGCCAGAAATAATTAACAAATAGAGTGCAGATGGTAAAAACAGATGGTTTCATTTGTGCTGTTCTAAGGATGTACGGCCAAGGGCTGACATACTGGTGATCATAATGGATTTTGCACTCAGGCGCTGGACACACCGAAAAATATTCAGAAACACAAAGAGACCAACAGAGCTCTTATAGACATGCGATCGCTTTATCAAAGCGAAGATTGACGATGATTTTCCATTGGCCATCAGGAGGAGCAGGACTTGTCCATCAGGCCGATGTTAAATAAGTGATTGCTGAAAGCATACCGGCACATGTCCTGAAGGACGCTTTTATAGTCACGCAATAATAGCATCTTTTTCTTCCTGAACGCATGAAAATTACGTTACCAAGGCAACCTTTTTGCAAAACAACCATACGAGCTTCATTACACATTTGGCTGCAGTTTCCCAGTGAAATGTCCAGCGGGGGGCACCAAGAGCGAGTGAAATGGTGTCGTAATCAGACGAGGTTTTATAGGTATAAAACCCTTTACTTAACTCCTTAACATAAAACTTTAAACTAAACATGAACAACAGTGCCCAAAAAGAAAATGCTACATGAAAAGCAGATTTTCTGAAGCAATCGAGTCATATTGTGTCGCTTCATTTACACTTTTGATATACGTGTCAGCTTCTGTGATTGGCTGTGCTCGAACCACGGAAGCCCTGAACCGCAAGGTGGGGGAAAAAAAAATGGTGAAAATTCAGTTCCTTACAGAAATTTTTTTTCTATCTTCAAAAAAAAAAAATTCTCTTAGAAACATGTCTTCAAAAAAATTAAAAAATTCTCTCTTCCAATTTTTTTTTCTCTCTTAAAATTTTTTTCAAAACAAAATATTTTTTCTATATTAAAAAAAAAAAATTTTTTTCTCGTTTTTTTTCTCGATTAAATTTTTTTTTCTCTTCAAAACAAAATATTTTTTGTATATTAAAAAAACAAAAAAAAAATATTTTCTCGTTTTTTTTCTCGATTAAAATTTTTTTTTCTCTTAATTTTTTTTTAACATTATAAACGAGTCTTAAAAATATCTCTTAAAAAAAAATTCTCTTAAAAAACATTTTTGTCTTCAAAACAAAATATTTTTTCTATATTAAAAAAAAGACAAAATTTTTTTCGTTTTTTTTCTTGATAAATTTTTTTTTTGTCTTCAAAACAAAATATTTTTTCTATATAAAAAAAAGACAAATTTTTTTTCGTTTTTTTTCTTGATAAAATTTTTTTTTTGTCTTCAAAACAAAATATTTTTTCTATATAAAAAAAAAGACAAATTTTTTTTCTCGTTTTTTTCTCGATTAAAATTTTTTTTTCTCTTAATTTTTTTGTAACATTATAAACGTGTCTTAAAAATATCTCTTAAAAAAATTCTCTTAAAAAATTTTTTTTTGTCTTCAAAACAAAATATTTTTTCTATATTAAAAAAAAGACAAATTTTTTTTTCGTTTTTTTTCTTGATACATTTTTTTTGTCTTCAAAACAAAATATTTTTTCTATATTAAAAAAAAAGACATTTTTTTTCTCGTTTTTTTCTCGATTAAAATTTTTTTTTACATTATAAACATGTCTTAAAAATATCTCTTAAAAAAAAAAATTCTCTTCAAAAAATTTTTTTGTCTTCAAAACAAAATATTTTTTCTATATTAAAAAAACGACGGGCGGATTGTCCCTGTAATAAGTGCACTGTAAGTCACTTTAGATAAAAGCGTCTGCTTAATCTGGTAATCAGAAGGTTGCTGGTTTGATCCCCACAGTCACCACCATTGTGTCCTTGAGTAAGACACTTAACTCCAGGTTGCTCCGGGCGGATTGTCCCTGTAATAAGTAACTTTGGATGAAAGCATCTGCCATCACGCTCGAGCTGTTCATCCTGAGCTCTCATCGACAGCCGAGCGATCTGCTGTAATCCTTATTGACGGCTCTTCGATGACCTCATTGCTCTAGGCCCGTCCCGGGATTTTCTCGGAGTCGGCTAATCTAAACAACCAAAATGAACTGTGCTTTTATGTGTGGGACCCGAGCCACTGCGTCTCATCCCGTTGACATGATAAATGTAGCACAGATATGAAAGCGTGAATGCAAAATGCAACGGCTACATTAGTTGGATAAATGCAAATGCATTCGCTGACATTTTAAAAGCTAACATTACAATGCACCTCTGCTGTGCTGGGGTCAGTTTGTCATGCTAATGAAGCCGTTCTCAGGTTGTGGTCTTACAGCGATGTTTGTAAGATCCCGCCACTGATGCGAGACTCATGACAACAATTCCCACGTTATATTTGGACTTTTTGGATCTATTTGGAAGCCCCTTTTGCACGCTGAAACAAACTGAAATCATCCATAAAATTGGGCCAGAAGCGTACAGGATGTGTGTTCTCAGCATTATTAAAATGCGTATGTTTAATTTATGACTCAGACCTTTCAAAGGGGATCGGCTGTCTCGGAATAAAGTCCGACATTCCTTTACCATATGTATTCCCTCCTGCATTTTCATTCATCTGCCTGCTGTCGTGTCAACGTGTTGGGAAAATCCCACCTGACCTGAAGTGAAGTTGAGAAATCATAAAGCATTATTATGAAAAATACAATCCTGTGCAGGCTTTTCAAGAGAGTAATGTTTTTCCCAAGATGAAAATTCTTCTGTCAGCGGTCATTTGTTTTAGTGGTTTCATTTTGAGGAATTATTTATTCGAGCAGTTTTAGATTTGAACCAATCTAATGATGTCAGATTCACAAAGAAATTGTCCAAAATTTGGTTGTTCGGTTGAAGCGGTTCTCAAAACATTTGTAACTCATTTACAGGGACGGATTATGACTTGCAAAGGCCCCGGGGCCAATGATCTCCAAGGGCCCTCCGGCACCCAAAAGTTGTTGGGTGGGGGTTGGGTGATGGTGTTTGTCGTTGTTCATGGCCAAAAGTTGTTGGGTGGGGGTTGGGTGGTGGTGTTCATTGTTCATGCCCTAAAGTTGTTGGGTGGGGGTTGGGTGGTGGTGTTCATTGTTCATGCCCTAAAGTTGTTGGATGGGGGTTGGGTGGTGGTGTTCATTGTTCATGCCCTAAAGTTGTTGGGTGGGGGTTGGGTGGTGGTGTTCATTGTTCATGCCCTAAAGTTGTTGGGTGGGGGTTGGGTGGTGGTGTTCATTGTTCATGCCCTAAAGTTGTTGGGTGGGGGTTGGATGGTGGTGTTCATTGTTCATGCCCTAAAGTTGTTGGGTGGGGGTTGGGTGGTGGTGTTCATTGTTCATGCCCTAAAGTTGTTGGGTGGGGGTTGGGTGGTGGTGTTCATTGTTCATGCCCTAAAGTTGTTGGGTGGGGGTTGGGTGGTGGTGTTCATTGTTCATGCCCTAAAGTTGTTGGGTGGGGGTTGGGTGGTGGTGTTCATTGTTCATGCCCTAAAGTTGTTGGGTGGGGGTTGGGTGGTGGTGTTCATTGTTCATGCCCTAAAGTTGTTGGATGGGGGTTGGGTGGTGGTGTTCGTTGTTCATGGCCAAAAGTTGTTGGGTGGGGGTTGGGTGGTGGTGTTCGTTGTTCATGGCCAAAAGTTGTTGGGTGGGGGTTGGGTGATGGTGTTTGTCGTTGTTCATGCCCAAAAGTTGTTGGGTGGTGGTTGGGTGGTGGTGTTCATTGTTCATGCCCTAAAGTTGTTGGGTGGGGGTTGGGTGGTGGTGTTCGTTGTTCATGCCCTAAAGTTGTTGAATGGTGGTTGGGTGGTGGTGTTCGTTGTTCATGCCCTAAAGTTGTTGGGTGGGGGTTGGGTGGTGGTGTTCGTTGTTCATGCCCTAAAGTTGTTGAGTGGTGGTTGGGTGGTGGTATTCGTTGTTCATGCCCTAAAGTTGGTGGGGTGGGGGGGGGGGTTGTCATTGTTCATGCCCAAAACTTTTGAGCGATAGGGGGCGGGGCTTGGTGATGGTGTTCGTTGTTCATGCCCAAAAGTTGTTGGGTGGGGGTTGGGTGGTGGTGTTCGTTGTTCATGGCCAACAGTTGTTGGGTGGTGGTGTTTGTCGTTGTTCATAGCCAAAAGTTGTTGGGTGGGGGTTGGGTGGTGGTGTTCGTTGTTCATGGCCAAAAGTTGTTGGGTGTGGGTTGGGTGGTGGTGTTCATTGTTCATGCCCTAAAGTTGTTGGGTGGGGGTTGGGTGGTGGTGTTCATAGCCAAAAGTTGTTGGGTGGGGGTTGGGTGGTGGTGTTCATTGTTCATGGCCAACAGTTGTTGGGTGGTGGTGTTTGTCGTTGTTCATAGCCAAAAGTTGTTGGGTGGGGGTTGGGTGGTGGTGTTCGTTGTTCATGGCCAAAAGTTGTTGGGTGGGGGTTGGGTGGTGGTGTTCATTGTTCATGCCCTAAAGTTGTTGGGTGGGGGTTGGGTGGTGGTGTTCATTGTTCATGCCCTAAAGTTGTTGGGTGGGGGTTGGGTGGTGGTGTTCATTTTTCATGCCCTAAAGTTGTTGGACGGGGGTTGGGTGGTGGTGTTCGGTGTTCATGGCCAAAAGTTGTTGGGTGGGGGTTGGGTGGTGGTGTTCGTTGTTCATGCCCTAAAGTTGTTGGGTGGGGGTTGGGTGGTGGTGTTCATTGTTCATAGCCAAAAGTTGTTGGGTGGGGGTTGGGTGGTGGTGTTCGTTGTTCATGGCCAAAAGTTGTTGGGTGGGGGTTGGGTGGTGGTGTTCATTGTTCATGCCCTAAAGTTGTTGGGTGGGGGTTGGGTGGTGGTGTTCATTGTTCATGCCCTAAAGTTGTTGGGTGGGGGTTGGGTGGTGGTGTTCATTGTTCATGCCCTAAAGTTGTTGGATGGGGGTTGGGTGGTGGTGTTCGTTGTTCATGGCCAAAAGTTGTTGGGTGGGGGTTGGGTGGTGGTGTTCGTTGTTCATGGCCAAAAGTTGTTGGGTGGGGGTTGGGTGATGGTGTTTGTCGTTGTTCATGCCCAAAAGTTGTTGGGTGGTGGTTGGGTGGTGGTGTTCATTGTTCATGCCCTAAAGTTGTTGGGTGGGGGTTGGGTGGTGGTGTTCGTTGTTCATGCCCTAAAGTTGTTGAATGGTGGTTGGGTGGTGGTGTTCGTTGTTCATGCCCTAAAGTTGTTGGGTGGGGGTTGGGTGGTGGTGTTCGTTGTTCATGCCCTAAAGTTGTTGAGTGGTGGTTGGGTGGTGGTATTCGTTGTTCATGCCCTAAAGTTGGTGGGGTGGGGGGGGGGGTTGTCATTGTTCATGCCCAAAACTTTTGAGCGATAGGGGGCGGGGCTTGGTGATGGTGTTCGTTGTTCATGCCCAAAAGTTGTTGGGTGGGGGTTGGGTGGTGGTGTTCGTTGTTCATGGCCAACAGTTGTTGGGTGGTGGTGTTTGTCGTTGTTCATAGCCAAAAGTTGTTGGGTGGGGGTTGGGTGGTGGTGTTCGTTGTTCATTGCCAAAAGTTGTTGGGTGGGGGTTGGGTGGTGGTGTTCATTGTTCATGCCCTAAAGTTGTTGGGTGGGGGTTGGGTGGTGGTGTTCATAGCCAAAAGTTGTTGGGTGGGGGTTGGGTGGTGGTGTTCATTGTTCATGGCCAACAGTTGTTGGGTGGTGGTGTTTGTCGTTGTTCATAGCCAAAAGTTGTTGGGTGGGGGTTGGGTGGTGGTGTTCGTTGTTCATGGCCAAAAGTTGTTGGGTGGGGGTTGGGTGGTGGTGTTCATTGTTCATGCCCTAAAGTTGTTGGGTGGGGGTTGGGTGGTGGTGTTCATTGTTCATGCCCTAAAGTTGTTGGGTGGGGGTTGGGTGGTGGTGTTCATTTTTCATGCCCTAAAGTTGTTGGACGGGGGTTGGGTGGTGGTGTTCGGTGTTCATGGCCAAAAGTTGTTGGGTGGGGGTTGGGTGGTGGTGTTCGTTGTTCATGCCCTAAAGTTGTTGGGTGGGGGTTGGGTGGTGGTGTTCATTGTTCATAGCCAAAAGTTGTTGGGTGGGGGTTGGGTGGTGGTGTTCGTTGTTCATGGCCAAAAGTTGTTGGGTGGGGGTTGGGTGGTGGTGTTCATTGTTCATGCCCTAAAGTTGTTGGGTGGGGGTTGGGTGGTGGTGTTCATTGTTCATGCCCTAAAGTTGTTGGGTGGGGGTTGGGTGGTGGTGTTCATTTTTCATGCCCTAAAGTTGTTGGACGGGGGTTGGGTGGTGGTGTTCGGTGTTCATGGCCAAAAGTTGTTGGGTGGGGGTTGGGTGGTGGTGTTCGTTGTTCATGCCCTAAAGTTGTTGGGTGGGGGTTGGGTGGTGGTGTTCATTGTTCATAGCCAAAAGTTGTTGGGTGGGGGTTGGGTGGTGGTGTTCGTTGTTCATGGCCAAAAGTTGTTGGGTGGGGGTTGGGTGGTGGTGTTCATTGTTCATACCCTAAAGTTGTTGGGTGGGGGTTGGGTGGTGGTGTTCATAGCCAAAAGTTGTTGGGTGGGGGTTGGGTGGTGGTGTTCGTTGTTCATGGCCAAAAGTTGTTGGGTGGGGGTTGGGTGGTGGTGTTCATTGTTCATGCCCTAAAGTTGTTGGGTGGGGGTTGGGTGGTGGTGATCATAGCCAAAAGTTGTTGGGTGGGGGTTGGGTGGTGGTGTTCGTTGTTCATGGCCAACAGTTGTTGGGTGGTGGTGTTTGTCGTTGTTCATAGCCAAAAGTTGTTGGGTGGGGGTTGGGTGGTGGTGTTCGTTGTTCATGGCCAAAAGTTGTTGGGTGGAGGTTGGGTGGTGGTATTCGTTGTTCATGCCCTAAAGTTGGTGGGATGGGGGGGGTTGTCATTGTTCATGCCCAAAATTTTTGAGCGATAGGGGGCGGGGCTTGGTGATGGTGTTCGTTGTTCATGCCCAAAAGTTGTTGGGTGGGGGTTGGGTGGTGGTGTTCGTTGTTCATGGCCAACAGTTGTTGGGTGGTGGTGTTTGTTGTTGTTCATAGCCAAAAGTTGTTGGGTGGGGGTTGGGTGGTGGTGTTCGTTGTTCATGGCCAAAAGTTGTTGGGTGGGGGTTGGGTGGTGGTGTTCATTGTTCATAGCCAAAAGTTGTTGGGTGGGGGTTGGGTGGTGGTGTTCGTTGTTCATGGCCAAAAGTTGTTGGGTGGGGGTTGGGTGGTGGTGTTCATTGTTCATACCCTAAAGTTGTTGGGTGGGGGTTGGGTGGTGGTGTTCATAGCCAAAAGTTGTTGGGTGGGGGTTGGGTGGTGGTGTTCGTTGTTCATGGCCAAAAGTTGTTGGGTGGGGGTTGGGTGGTGGTGTTCATTGTTCATGCCCTAAAGTTGTTGGGTGGGGGTTGGGTGGTGGTGATCATAGCCAAAAGTTGTTGGGTGGGGGTTGGGTGGTGGTGTTCGTTGTTCATGGCCAACAGTTGTTGGGTGGTGGTGTTTGTCGTTGTTCATAGCCAAAAGTTGTTGGGTGGGGGTTGGGTGGTGGTGTTCGTTGTTCATGGCCAAAAGTTGTTGGGTGGAGGTTGGGTGGTGGTATTCGTTGTTCATGCCCTAAAGTTGGTGGGGTGGGGGGGGTTGTCATTGTTCATGCCCAAAACTTTTGAGCGATAGGGGGCGGGGCTTGGTGATGGTGTTCGTTGTTCATGCCCAAAAGTTGTTGGGTGGGGGTTGGGTGGTGGTGTTCGTTGTTCATGGCCAACAGTTGTTGGGTGGTGGTGTTTGTTGTTGTTCATAGCCAAAAGTTGTTGGGTGGGGGTTGGGTGGTGGTGTTCGTTGTTCATGGCCAAAAGTTGTTGGGTGGGGGTTGGGTGGTGGTGTTCATTGTTCATGCCCTAAAGTTGTTGGGTGGGGGTTGGGTGGTGGTGTTCATAGCCAAAAGTTGTTGGGTGGGGGTTGGGTGGTGGTGTTCGTTGTTCATGGCCAACAGTTGTTGGGTGGTGGTGTTTGTCGTTGTTCATAGCCAAAAGTTGTTGGGTGGGGGTTGGGTGGTGGTGTTCGTTGTTCAAGGCCAAAAGTTGTTGGGTGGGGGTTGGGTGGTGGTGTTCATTGTTCATGCCCTAAAGTTGTTGGGTGGGGGTTGGGTGGTGGTGTTCATTGTTCATGCCCTAAAGTTGTTGGGTGGGGGTTGGATGGTGGTGTTCATTGTTCATGCCCTAAAGTTGTTGGATGGGGGTTGGGTGGTGGTGTTCATTGTTCATGGCCAAAAGTTGTTGGGTGGGGGTTGGGTGGTGGTGTTTATTGTTCATGGCTTAAAGTTGTTGGGTGAGCAAAGGGGGGGGGGGGTTGTTGTTCATGACCTAAAGTTGTTGGATGGGGGTTGGGAAAACATAAAGTGCACATAGTTCTTTAGGAAATGCTCTTGTACTTCTTTATCACAGTATTTTGGAAAATATTTTGACTTGTTTTGGTTTGCATGTTTATTTCTACCCATTCATTGCTTCTAATAATATGTGTGTAATGTTTTCACATCCTAGAGACTCCCCTGATCTCTTGCAGTTCCTTTTGGTGAAGCTGGTGGCACAGAAATAGTTTTGTAGTTCAGGGAAATATAGTGACATCCTGAAACAGAATCCATGTGGGTCCCTTTAATGGCCTGTAAACATGGAGAGCATAATGAAGAAATCCACTATAGCTCTGATCATATGTGCACATGCTTCCTCTATCTTATATCTCAATGCAAGATGAGAGTCAGACTCACATTCTCCAGCGCCCGTGGGGCTACTCAACATTACGTCTATTGAAAAGCTGTCATCACTTCGGTGTTTTTACAGTGCCAATGCAGCAGGTGGGCCACTGTCTGGACCGGCGGCACCCCCGGCTACGGCTTTATAACATGGATATTTCAAAATATCTCATGTGTGAAATATAGAAGAGGTGCTGTCTTAAAATGTCAGCTTCAGGGGCCTGGGTAGCTCAGTGGTAGCTTTGATCCAAACTCGCTGGGGCGTGTGGTGTGTTATGTGCGGATGCCGCGGCGAATAGCGTGAAGCCTCCACACGCGCTACGTCTCCGTGGTAACGCGCTCAACAAGTTACGTGAT
Source organism: Moxostoma hubbsi (assembly GCA_032164185.1). NCBI lineage: Eukaryota > Metazoa > Chordata > Actinopteri > Cypriniformes > Catostomidae > Moxostoma > Moxostoma hubbsi. The sequence continues at coordinate 1,895,999 of JAVLUX010000246.1, forward strand.
AAGATGCGCGGATTGACGGTCTCAGACGTGGAGGCAACTGAGATTCGTCCTCCGCCACCCGGATTGAGGCGAGTCACTACGCCACCACGAGGACTCGGAGCGCTTTGGGAATTGGGCATTCCAAATTGGGGAAAATACATGGCACTACATAGTTTGGCGCCAGATTATTTAGCAGAACTTTTAAAACCGTATTTAACCCCATTTTGACCTCTTAGTTCTTCTCGTTGTTCTCTGTTGGCTGTTCCTGTCCCGATGCAAAACTTAAAGTGACAGAGCGTTTGAGGTGAAGGCCCCAGGATTATGGAACAGCCTGTCCCGGGACATTAGATCCGTGAATCTGTCTCTATAAATGAATAAGTGTCGTTTAAAAACTCATTTGTATAGACTTGCTTTTATGACATTTTATGACTTTCCGTTTTTAATGTGTGTGTTTTGATTTTATGTTGTGAAGCACTTTGTTTTTTTTTAGCACCTTTTAGCAATTTAGCACAAAGTTATTATTATTATTCTAATTATACGTGGGCAAGGGTGTAGATTTGGCTTGAACATTGGCGGGTTACAGTAGGAAGAATTTACATGTTTCCATTGATCATGTTATAAATGTTGGGGGGGGGGGGGGGGGGGGTGTTCTTGCTACGTTTGTTTATAGGGAGGTTAGCTACCGCCTATCCCTGCAGGAAGCCACGCCCATGTAAGTGGGCGGTTCTTGGCCGAAATAAGGCGCTGGTAATAAACCAGACAGTTTATACTGATAGTCAGATGTCTGACTCTGATCATATTTGATTAATTAAAGGGTGAGGCGCTGACAGACACAGATGCATGACACATCCTGAGTGTACTGTTTTCAAATGACATCAATGACACATTACAGGTGTGTTTCAGGAGTGGATCCGTGTCTGTCCTAACAGGGATGTTTGAATACTTTCTCACTGTTTACTGGAAATGTGTCTCGGATGTGTTGAGGTCAGAAGCCCTAAAATACTTCAGATGGTAATGCCATGGTAGTTTCGTACTAGCGACTAGAGCAAAATAAGGTGGACAGCGCTTTCAGTGGCTTGTGTGATATCTGTGAGCAGGGCTGGACTGGTAATCTGGGATACCGGGCATTTCCCGGTGGGCTGACACTCTTTGGGGGCGGACTGGCCACCGGGAGAACCAAGTGGGTCAACGGATCGGCCTCAAAACGGGCCGAATGGGCCGTGATAAGCTAAAATGTGCCGCTGCGTTATGCAGAACGGACCACAAAACGCCGCCACGATATGCAGAAATGGAGAGCGAACACCCCCCAATAAGTTTTGGGCCAGTTGCTATGTAAAATCCCGGGCCGATTTCTCTTCCCAGTCCAGCTCTGATTGTGAGAGTATGTTTGGTCTGGCCTCAAGAATTAAAAAGTATTTGTGTCATTTTTTCCGTTATCGAATGATTTTACATCTCATGCAAATGCTGTTTTCTTCCATGGTTGTGTTTTTTAATACGTTATTTTCATCGGTGTATTGCATGTG
>JAVLUX010000246.1:1902500-1910000 GCA_032164185.1 Moxostoma hubbsi
AGGGAAGGTAGAGTCATGTGGGGTAACCTCCTCGTGGTCACTATAATGTGACTCCAGTCAGGTCTCCTTAGCAACCAAATTGGCCCGGTTGCTAGGGAGGGTAGAGTCACGTGGGGTAACCTGCTCGTGGTCACTATAATGTGACTCCAGTCAGGTCTCCTTAGCAACCAAATTGGCCCGGTTGCTAGGGAGGGTAGAGTCACGTGGGGTAACCTCCTCGTGGTCGCTATAATGTGACTCCAGTCAGGTCTCCTTAGCAACCAAATTGGCCCGGTTGCTAGGGAGGGTAGAGTCACATGGGATAACCTCCTCGTGGTCGCTATAATGTGACTCCAGTCAGGTCTCCTTAGCAACCAAATTGGCCCGGTTGCTAAGGAGGGTAGAGTCACATGGGGTAACCTCCTCGTGGTCGCTATAATGTGACTCCAATCAGGTCTCCTTAGCAACCAAATTGGCCCGGTTGCTAGGGAGGGTAGAGTCACATGGGGTAACCTCCTTGTGGTCACTATAATGTGACTCCAGTCAGGTCTCCTTAGCAACCAAATTGGACTGGTTGCTAGGGAGGGTAGAGTCACATGGGGTAACCTCCTCGTGGTCACTATAATGTGACTCCAGTCAGGTCTCCTTAGCAACCAAATTGGCCCGGTTGCTAGGGAGGGTAGAGTCACATGGGGTAACCTCCTCGTGGTCACTATAATGTGACTCCAGTCAGGTCTCCTTAGCAACCAAATTGGCCCGGTTGCTAGGGAGGGTAGAGTCACGTGGGGTAACCTCCTCGTGGTCGTTATAATGTGACTCCAGTCAGGTCTCCTTAGCAACCAAATTGGCCCGGTTGCTAGGGAGGGTAGAGTCACATGGGGTAACCTCCTCGTGGTCACTATAATGTGACTCCAGTCAGGTCTCCTTAGCAACCAAATTGGCCCGGTTGCTAGGGAGGGTAGAGTCACATGGGGTAACCTCCTCGTGGTCGCTATAATGTGACTCCAATCAGGTCTCCTTAGCAACCAAATTGGCCCGGTTGCTAGGGAGGGTAGAGTCACATGGGGTAACCTCCTTGTGGTCGCTATAATGTGACTCCAGTCAGGTCTCCTTAGCAACCAAATTGGCCCGGTTGCTAGGGAGGGTAGAGTCACATGGGGTAACCTCCTCGTGGTCGCTATAATGTGACTCCAATCAGGTCTCCTTAGCAACCAAATTGGCCCGGTTGCTAGGGAGGGTAGAGTCACATGGGGTAACCTCCTCGTGGTCGCTATAATATGACTCCAATCAGGTCTCCTTAGCAACCAAATTGGCCCAGTTGCTAGGGAGGGTAGAGTCACATGGGGTAACCTCTTCTTGGTCGCTATAATGTGTTTCTCGCTCTCGGTGGGGCGTGTGGTGAGTTGTGCATGGATGCCGCGGAGAATGGCGTGAAGCCTCCACCTGTGCTACGTCTCCATGGTAACGTGCTCAACAAGCCACGTACAATACAATACAACCTACTGTATATTTTATATACACTTTATACACTATTTATATTGTATGTGCATTCTATATAATGTGCATGTGTATTCTATGTTTGTCTGTATTTTTTACTGTACATTGTATGTTATTATTGTGTTGTGTAATTATGTGTATATTAGATATTAAATCTGATGTTTATTGTAAATTGGTATATTTCTCATCACTGTCATGACTGCTATGCTGCTTGGAACTGCACCCAAGACTTTCAACCATTGTTGCACTTGCTGCATGTGGTTGTGTGACAATAAAATTGATTTGATTTGATTTGGACGTGATAAGATGTGCGGATTGACGGCTCAGACGTGGAGGCAACTGAGATTTGTCCTTCGCCACCCGGATTGAGGCAAGCCACTACGCCACTCCGAGGACTTATTGGGAATTGGGCGTTCCAAATTGGGGAGAAAAAAAAAGGATATCTCAGTATTTTGCTACGTTCAGCTTTCCTTCTACCCTGACCAGTCCCCAAGTTCCTGCGGCTGAAAAACACCCCCACAGCATGATGCCACCTCCACCATGCTTCACCGTTGGGATGGTATTGCGCTGATGATGAGTGGTGCCTGTTTACCTCCAGACATGACGCTTGGCGTTGAGGACAAACAGGTCAATCTTCATTTCATCAGACCAGAGAATCAGTTTCTCACAGTCTGAGAGTCCTTTAGGTGCTTTATTATGTGTCTTGCACTGAGGAGAGGCGTCCGTCTGGCCACTCTGCCATAAAGCCCAGATCGGTGGAGTGTTGCAGTGATGGTCGTCCTTCTGGAAGTTTCTCCCATCTCCACTCATGATCTCTGGAGCTCAACCAGAGTGACCATCGGAGTCTTGGTCACCTCTCTTACCAAGGCCCTTCTCCCCCGATAGCTCAGTTTGGCCAGACGGCCCGCTCTAGGAAGAGTCCTGGTTATTCCAAACTTTTTTATGTTTTTTTTATTTTAATGTAAACTTAATTAGCGAACTCTCAAACTAGTCCATAAATCCTCAAAATGATCATGTAAAAATAATTGGGTTGCTTGTTTGAGTTTGTACGATCCACACAGAACATTTCCTGCTTTTTCCAGCATAGAAAAGAATTTTAAAAAAGGCCTGGAAGACAAACTGACATGTACTTCATAGCTGGCAAGGCTTCGGAAAAACTCTTTAACACATCTTATTGGCAAGGAAATGTCTTTATTTCTCCCTGGCTAAACGTGCGAACAGCTGCCTGCGTGACTCTTCATCATCAGGATTCAACGGGGAGACGCGTAAGAGGAAATCTATCCAATTAGATCACGCCAATCGATTCCTGCCCTGCTCTTGCAACATGCTCGAGTCCCCTTCCTATAGCATATACCACAGGCTGATTTGACTAGCGAAGGATAGAAGTATATTTAGGCTGACGGTAAAGTCTCAAAGACAATAATTAATGAATAAAATGCCAATAACTTACATTAAACAATGACCTAGTGCAGTACGAGCTCAGTTCTGAACATTATATCGGGTTAGACCGTTGCATGTAACAGACACTATTAGTGACTTAAAAATGAGATCAAAGGAAGTCTTAGTGTTTTGTTTTTATCTGCTCTTCTTCCTGGTGCTCCATTTGAAAATCTTAATTCCAATGTGCACCAAAAAAGCTCTGCAGCGTAATCACCCGCTCCCATGACATCACTTTTCTGTCATCATTTTGTCACTTTTCAGTCTCAATCTAATCTGCATTCTTGCAGTCTGTTACGTGTTGTGTTGGGTTGTAGTCCAGCGTGTGGCGTGTTGCACACGTGTGGTCCTGTTCGCCACTTGTCCGCGTAGCAGCAAGACATGTGCAACAGCATCCACACTGATCCTTATTCACAATGGCTCCATTGTCTCAGTGGATGCTGGAGTATTACAGCACGGCTTGTGATCTGTATACAAATGAGACCCAGCAAATTTGACTTTGGCCATCAGAATGGCAAGTGCTGGCACGCCGTTGGCATACACTGTTAGAGCCCTGACTGATGCTCGGGGATTGAACGAGACAGCAATTTGAATGGCATCCAACACTCTCTGCTTTACCCTTTTTTTTTTTTTAACCGGTGGGTAAATAGAGTGTGCGCTCATCTGGGATTATGTGGAATTGTGCTTACACATTATGCACTTTCCTTGTAAACAAAAGCTCATTAATGCCTGTTTGTGAGATGGATGCACATTAGTCCATATAACTAATGCATCTATGTGGAGATTTAACTAGAAATGCCCCATCATGGCTCAACAGTAACAATGGCTTGGTGTGAGAGAATCTGGCCACGAACCAGAGCTGTGTTTACACTACATTTGACATATGTTGAATATGTATGTATGGTTTTATCAGGGCAGTCTCATAAGCGAGGTGTCATCATAGTGACATTTTTCCTACACCATGTACAGTATACGTTACAGACAGATGATGCATTTGGCAGACGCTTTTGTCCAAAGTGACTTACAGTGCACTTATTATAGGGACAATCCCTCCCGGAGCAGTCTGGAGTTAAGTGCCTTGCTCAAGGACTCAATGGTGGTGACTGTGGGGATCAAACCAGCAACCTTCTGATTACCAGTTATGTGCTTTAGCCCACTAAAGCAGCCACTAAATGTTCAAATCAACATTTAGATCATCTAACCCAACCCCATTCATAAATCTAACCAGTTATCAACAATATAAAACCTAACCAATTCTCAACCATATAAAAACCTAACAAGCCAATATCAGTAAAAGCATTATAATTTATTTTAAAAAATGATAAAAATTATTTTAAAAGTATTCCAAAAAAATCCCACTGCATACAAATTCTTCAGAATCCTCACGGTAGTTCTGTTTATTTTAAGGCAGCAAAATTGAGGTGGAAATTTTGTTTAAAAGCGCTTAAATGTTTAAATATGCAATGTGTCAGGATTGAACGGTGTTATGGTGACTGGGAATGCTAATCATTAGACTATATGAAGACTTAATATGGATGGTAAATGGTTTGCAATTATATAACGCCTTTTTTAACCTTAGAGGTTACCAATGCGCTTTAGATTGTGTCCCATTCACCCATTCACACACACAAATGACGGTAGAGCTGCCATGCAAGGTGCTAGCCTGCCATTGGGAGCAACTTGGGGTTCAGTGTCTTGCCCAAGGACACTTTGGCATGTGGAGTCATGTGGGCAGGGAATCAAACCACCAACCCTGCGGTTAGTGGCCGACCCGCTCTACCACCTGAGCCTCAGCCATCCCTTGGATGTGGGTAAAGTAATGGAATGCTCCAAATTGAGTTTAATACGGCATGAGAGAGACATTTGACATTCAGATCAACTTCAACATTTTGACTTGCTTGCTGTGGCTTCTATGAGCAGCATAGCTTGTCTGTCCAACGTCTCCACGCCTCATGGTTGCTCGCCAGTGCCTTGACTTGCCGCCATGTTTTGCCATTGCCTTCGGCTTCTTTTGCTACCATTCGGCGCCATGTGTTGCGTGGCCACCCGGGTCTACAACTGCCTTGGGGGATCCAGTCAAGCACAGTTCTAATGAGGTCTTGTAGAGGCAGACGGAGGGCATGACCAATCCATCACCACTTACGTTACTTGATTTCATTGGCCATTGTATTTCTACCAGTGAGCTCAAGCAGATCTTGATTTGAGATGCGGTTGGACCAGAAGGTATGTAGGATAAGACGAAGGCATTTATGCTAAATATGTGATGACCCCAAGTTTCACAGCCATATATGAGCACGCTCTCTACACAGGCACCAAAGATCCAAAGCTTCAGTTTCTTGGATATGGCAGATGACTTGTTGATGCCAATGTCAACATCAGTTCCACCGTTTTTGGTCACTTTGCAGCCGAGATAAAAGAAGTCCTCAACATCTTCGATGACCATCTAGGAGCAACTGCTGGGTGCCATTTGTGCCTATCCGCAACAGTTTGGTCTTCTTGACGTTAAGCTTCAGTCCAACTTTGGCTGCATTGTATTGAAGGCGTTCCAGTTTAGCTTTGATGAACTTGAAAGAATGAGCCATAAAATATTCGTCGTCCATATATCCGAGGTCATGCAAACGAGATGCCAATTACCAGTGTATGCCATTGGGGGCCTCAGCATTGGTGCGCTTCATCACATCGTCGAGCAAAACAAGGAATAGCAAGGGATCTCAAACAGCTCGCTTTCTCTGCCCGAGTACCTGACTTTAAACTTGGCATCCCTGTAGAGTTCCAGAACTCCTAGGTTCTCCAATGCACTCCAAACGGCATTCCTGTTCACAGTGGCAAACGCTCTTTCAAAGTCGAAAAAGAGGAGGAACAGTGGTGATATCCATTCAGCTGATTGCTCAGCAATAATCTGTATGATATTGACTTAGTCAGCGCAAGATCTTCCTTGGTGAAAACCATCTTGTTTAGGACACAGTTGTTGGACACAATGTTATGCCCCTCCAGCTCTTACATTCGCTCAGGTCTCCCTTCTTAGGGATTGTCACGATCACACTCCAATGCTCCGGTACCTGCGTCATGATCCAAACTTCACGTAGCAGGGGCCACAGATGCTTCGCCATTCAATGGGGTCTGCATTTAATCAGCTCGGCTGAGATGATGTCAGGGCCAGGGCTTTGTTCAGACTCCACTTCACACAGATCAGGAGGGTCTGTGCAGATTGATCGGCGAACATTGCGTCTAGTTTGAAGTTGGAGAGGACTCAACTCATTTGCCTCGGAAGGCGAAGAGGAGAAATGCAATTTCCAGTGGACTAGTTGTTGCAACGCCCCAGTGATGTTACTTCACGAGAGAGAGTCGCTTTATGCGTTGCAAACCAGCATATTTGGTTTTCTGTGATTTTTTGAAGGGGTTTTTTCTCTAATTCTGTTGAATATGTCACCAAAGTGACAATACTGTATATAGCTGGCTGACATAGATGAGGTTGTTGTCGAAACTGTGACATAAAACCATAAATCCCTCTATGTTTATGAATATTATACTTTCTAATGGAGTTAAATGAAAGCTGTATAATATCCAGCTATCATTGCATGTAGTTGACTAAAGCACATAACTTGTCATCAGAAGGTTGCTGGTTCGATCCCCACAGCCACCACCATTGTGTCCTTGAGCAAGACACTTAACACCAGGTTGCTCCGGGGGGGATTGTCCCTGTAATAAGTGCACTGTAAGTCACTTTGGTGGTGGTGTAGTGGGCTAAAGCACATAACTGGTCATCAGGAGGTTGCTGGTTCGATCCCCACAGCCACCACCATTGTTTCCTTGAGCAAGACACTTAAATCCAGGTTGCTCCGGGGGGGATTGTCCCTGTAATAAGTGCACTGTAAGTCACTTTGGTGGTGGTGTAGTGGGCTAAAGCACATAACTGGTCATCAGGAGGTTGCTGGTTCGATCCCCACAGCCACCACCATTGTGTCCTTGAGTAAGACACTTAACTCCAGGTTGCTCCGGGGGGACTGTCCCTGTAATAAGTGCACTGTAAGTCACTTTGGTGGTGGTGTTGTGGGCTAAAGCACATAACTGGTCATCAGGAGGTTGCTGGTTCGATCCCCACAGCCACCACCATTGTGTCCTTGAGTAAGACACTTAACTCCAGGTTGCTCCGGGGGGATTGTCCCTGTAATAAGTGCTCTGTAAGTCACTTTGGATAAAAGCGTCTGCCAAATGCATAAATGTAAATGTAAATTTGTTTGAACTACTGGGTTGACTAGAAAATTATGTGACTGGCAAAATGACATTACGCAGTTCCTTACATGTAGCGCGGCAGTTCTGAGGTGAAATGTCCACTGAGTGGCGCTAAAAGTGAGTTAAATGTTCTTCAAACAGATGCAGTTTTTTAATGCTTCTATGCCACTTCTGGCTCACGTGTCGACCCCTGAGCTACCACGCAACTTGATCGTGCTCGAAAAAGCTTGTAAATGTATTTCTTCATGTAATGAGTCATGCGCTATAGTAAAAGTGATACGATGTTATAAGTTAGCATTGTGTCAGTAACAGGGATATAAGTGTTTATGAACTGATAATCTGCCGTGTTACTCA
>JAVLUX010000246.1:1915000-1920000 GCA_032164185.1 Moxostoma hubbsi
GAAATGCAATAATCTGATGTGTGACGCTGATAGACACTTTCATTTGCACACACGTTTGTTCCTTCGTGTTTGAGGGGGAAATAGCCTCAATATTGCGCCCATCATAATCTCAAGTTTCCCAAAGGAGTCTTGTGTGTCTTAAAGTCCCTCGCAGGAAGGAGACGTGTTCTGTGATTGCAAACTTGCCACGTTTGATCATCATTCCTTCAGTTTCGGCGTTGCCGTAGTTACTGTGTTTTGCCTCTTCCTCCAGCTCTGTTTGTATTCATCACATGAATATTAGAAGGGCATCATAAATTGACTCACAAAGGCACCAGTGAAGCGGCTCGTCTGTTTGCTGTCCACACTTCATTGGCTCTCTCCAGGTGCCGGATCTGTCAGCTCACACTCCCGTTATGAGTATGCATTGTTAATTGCTTAATTACTCCCTGTTACCCAGCGCACCTTTGGCAGTTCTGAACGGCCATAATGAGGACGCTGTAGTGTTTCCCATGCTTAAGAGACCCCGCTAGCTCAGTTCCTTCCCCTGTCGCCGTGGCTCTCTGTATGTCTCAGTGGTATGCTGGGCAGATAAATGAATGAGTACAATTAGATATTTCAGGCCGCGCCACGTGAGACCCGGGCACAGGGGTCAAGCAGTCTCAGAACGGAAACCCCACATTCATTCAGCTGTAACACAATAGTTGGGTTGCTTGTGAAAACGTTGCATGATGAACCAGCGAGAAATATGTTCCCACTCAACTTAAACATGTGCTGCAGCGGCATGTACGCCTGTAATTATGCTTACAACCAAACCTCCCGTGAAACTCCCTTAAAACACAGTGAGTTGCATCTTCTGACATTGATGTATAATTCTGTTTAATTTCATATTTATGCGCTAGATACGACTGATAAACCTTTACATAGTTGTGTTGTTTTGCAAAACTGAAAATCTTCCATTTTTCTGCTCTTGCTGTTAAAATGAAGATTTAAGAGGCTAGTTTTGACTGTGGGTTGACCAGATGCAATTTAACATTTCTGACATTCCTGCCAACGTCCGGTATTTACGGAGCGCTCCTTGCTTAAAGGAATATTCCAGGTTCAATATCAGGCTCTATCAAGAGTATTTTTGGCATATTGATTAGCACCAAAAGTAAAATTTCGACTCGTCACTTCAGTTCTTTCAAACAATAGTGAAGTCTTGGGTACAGCGGGGCACTTACAATGGAAGTGAATGGGGCCGTTTATGCCAACACAACGTCTTGCGTGTATACGTTTGAAACGGTGAGTATTTGAACGCCCCCGTTGACTTGCATTGGAAGTGTCTCACTGGAACACACATTTGTGCTTTTATTAAAGTAGAGGAATGAGTCGAAATTCAGTTTTGCGTTAATAATCGACATTATGCCACAAATACTGTCGATTGAACCCGTGCATGCACATACAAACGTTAAATCTGTTCCTACATGTTCAAACCGTTTTGGTCCGTGTTGAAAATGTGAGAAATGTTTTCTGGAGTTTGCCGAACGCACTTTAGCTCTTATCCTGCTGGTTTGGGTTTGGCAGCATATTTGTGCATTATAATCTCTCATCAGCTGTTGTGAGACATTTTCAAGCTGTAACAGTAAATAATGTGATACGCCGATGTTGTGTTGGTCAAACGCAGTGTCTTGTAATTATCTTTCGAGCTTGTTGAGACACTTTGGATGGAAGATCTTTGCACTAAAGACTAGCATGTGCACGTGTGACCTGGTAAAACCGCTGTGTTTACTGTGCAATCAAACTACCCATAAAACCCTTCAAATCTGATATCTGTAAATAACTGGTGCTTCAAATGTGAAAACTGAAGCTCTTACGTGTCAATCCTGAAAGTGCATCAAAGACGGTGTTTGTACCGGAGAGGTCAGTAGATCAACAAAGTCCTGCTCTGAAGAATTATGCTTCATGCATTGAGGGAAACTCAACAGGAAATGTGCCCTACAGGACCGTATATCAGAAGGTAAACGAGCGCTAAGCGCTTCACCGTCCACATGCAACAGCTCATTAGGTGCTTAAAAAGGCAGCGGGACCTTTGTGCAATACCTCCATTTATTTCAGGATTTACTGTCTTGTGTTTGTTGGATATACGTGATGAACGCCCCCCGTGTTGCATTAGTAAAACATCTCTGTTTATTGCATTTTCATGGTAATGTTTTGTAAACTGTGGCTCTGATGGCATTCATTCATGCTGTCGTGAGCTGCATTAGTGCTGCGGCAGCTGCTAGAGTCGGCGGGAGATTTTAACAGTAGATTCGGCTCTGGATTAGACGTACACGAGTGAACAACAGAGAGCTGCAGCTGCACTTATTGTGATGCAGTTCAGTTTAAAAATGATCTACAAGTCTAATGTGTGATAGATAAACAAGACTAGTCAAATAATGGCTGTTGGGTGATTAAAGACCAGGTTCAGAAATGAACTTTTATTGCGCAGTATTTGCCCACTATAGCTATATATCTCGCCATATGTAGTTTTGGGACGTTTTTGTCCATTTCAAGGGCGTTTTTGTCCATTTCAAGGGCGTTTTTGTCCATTTCAAAGGCGTTTTTGCCCTGAGTCCGTATTAATAACCTGAAGCAACTTAAGGTTCTTTTTAACAAATGTGGCTCACTGTTCAAATGTGTTATTAGTGATGCTGGATTCAGTTCTCCTGCACGTATAATTCATTACCGTCCAATACCGGCATGACACGTGCATGCATGCGGCTGGTGCATCAGGCATGCATGTTTTACCCACATTATTGCACATTTACTCCTCTGGTTTAAATGCAAGCAAATGAGTCTACAGCTGCGGGAAAACTCTCAAGATATTCAAACCGGTTTAGTGAGACTCGCCAGCATGAAGGCTTCAGGGCTCAACAATAGGAATGGCGCGCTGACCCGAGACCAGTTGATGCGAGGGTCAATTACCCTATTTTATGCTTTGAAAATGTTAACGTTGTTTTTTTGTGACGTATTAAACGTTTAAGTGTGAACGCTGCTTGGCATTAACTTGTTTGCGAGCTGGTTGACCTGGCATTGACGCTGAACGACGTGTGATAGTCTTAAAACATCAGGTATTACAGGGTTGAAATGATAAACAAATCTTTAATGATTAGGACTTCAGTCATTTTTGCAGCAGAAGTTTTTATGAGTTTTATAGAGTTTATAAGTTACAATATTTAAAACGTGTGTGTGAAATGTAATAGTTCCAGCTACTATTGCAAATTAAAACCATAATAAATATATTCATACGTATATATATATATATATATATATATATATATATATATATATAAACATACACATATAATATATATTGTAATTTTTAGATGCATAAATTATTTATATTTTATTATTATTTTAAAAAGAACAACATTTAATGAAATATATATATATATATACACACACACACGGTATATAATACATTTTATTATATATATATTTATTATTTAAATATATATATATATATATATATATATATAAAATTTTAAAGATGTTTTAAAGAAAATTATTATTTAACGTTAAATGTGTTTTTTATATATATATATATATATATAAAAAAGATAATTACGTAAATATTTTTAAGAAAAAAAAACACTTCTGGGCATATATATATATATTAACACACACACACACACACACACACCGGTATATAATACATTGTATTATATATATATATCCCCAGAAGTGTTTTTTTTTTCTTAAAAATATTTAAAAAAAACACATTTAACAAAATAATAATTTTCTTTAAAACATCTTTAAAATTATATATATATATTTTTATTTTATTTTTTATAATATATATATATATATATAATACAATGTATTATATACCGGTCGGTGTGTGTGTGTGTATATATATATATATATACACACACACACCGACCGGTATATAATATATAATATGAATATAATGAATTATATATATATAATTTTAAATATATATGTATATTTTTTCTTTTTTTAAAATAATAAATATCTAAAATACAATGTATTATATACCTCTGTGTGTGTGTGTGTGTGTGTATATATATATATATATAAAATTTTAAAGATGTTTTAAAGATAATTATTATATCGTTAAATGTGTTTTTTTATATAATAATAAAAAAAACATAATTCCATAAATATTTTTAAGAAAAAAAAACAAAACTTCTGGGCATATATAAATATATATATATATATAAATGTGTGTATAAATTATATAAATGGGGAGGGTGTTGCACTGAAAAATGTTGTCGGGGCAAGTAAAACTCTGAATTAAACTGGCCGGACTGAACCAGCTGAATTAAATCCTCATTCTTGATGGACTTGCACAAGTATATACAGTCCAGACCTCAACATCGTGTAGCTCCAAACCCCTAAAGAGCGGATGACTATTTTAATCACTTATTATTTTTCTAACGTGCATCATTGTTTACTCCACTGAGTGCTTCCAAACACAAACAAACAAACAAACAGAAACAGGGCTCTCACATCTCTCCGGCCCGCCCGCTGCTCGCTGCCGCTGTAAAGATTGAACGGACGGTTTCTCTCTCTCTCGCTCTCGGCCGGCCCTCGGTCGCTCTGAAAGGCCACTATTGTTTCTCTCGCCGCTGCCTCTCCAAGGCCGGGTCGAAAGTATGCATGTATTTAGAGAAAAGGAGAGCAGGAGAGGAGAAAGGGGGGTGATGGTGAGGGGTTCACGATTGTGCTTGTAGCACTCGCAGCATTTACATGGGGCACATGGGAAGAGGGCACAATGCTGGGCAGAAACGTACGCTGGGCACAGAAGTGCGTGAGAGACTGGTTTCTCACGTAGAACGTGTTTTCACAGGCGCATGTGTCTGGCCGGTTCGTCTGGGCATTGAACAATGTAGCTGACATTTCAGAGCTCTGTGACAAGTCCTGGGACGATGGGATTAACCCCAGAACTGAGCTGTGTCCCGCGCGCGCGGTTAAGGATTCTGAGGGGGTTGCTGGGCGTTTCGTTCAATCCGAGATACAGTATCAGCCTCGCTGTT
>JAVLUX010000246.1:1927500-1960000 GCA_032164185.1 Moxostoma hubbsi
AACCCAACACCTCACAACACAACCCGACACAACCCAACACCTGACAACACAACACAACCCAACACCTCACAACACAACCCAACACCTCACAACACAACCCAACACCTCACAACACAACACAACCCAACACCTCACAACACAACCCAACACCTCACAACACAACACAACACAACCCAACACCTCACAACACAACCCAACACCTCACAACACAACACAACACATCCCCTAAACCCAACCCAACACCTCACAACACAACACAACACATCCCCTAAACCCAACCCAATACAACACAACACAACACAACACATCCCCTAAACCCAACCCAACAAAACACAACACAACACAACACATCCCCTAAACCCAACACAACACAACACAACACATCCCCTAAACCCAACACAACCCAACCCAACACAACACATCCCCTAAACCTAACCCAACCCAACACAACACAACACATCCCCTAAACCCAACCCAACCCAACACAACACATCCCCTAAACCCAACCCAACACAACACAACACATCCCCTAAACCCAACCCAACACAACACAACACATCCCCTAAACCCAACCCAACACAACACAACACATCCCCTAAACCCAACCCAACACAACACAACACATCCCCTAAATCCAACCCAACCCAACACAACACATCCCCTAAACCCAACCCAACCCAACACAACACATCCCCTAAACCCAACCCAACACAACACAACCCAACACAACACAACCCAACACCTCACAACACAACACAACCCAACACCTCACAACACAACCCAACCCAACCCAACACCTCACAACACGACACGACCCGACACGACCCGACACGGCACACAACACAACACAACACAACCCAGCACAACCCAACCCAACCCAACCCAACACAACACAACCCAACACCTCACAACACAACACAACCCAACACCTCACAACACAACACAACCCAACACCTCACAACCCAACCCAACCCAACACCTCACAACACAACCCAACACAACACAACACAACCCAACCCAACACAACACAACACAACACCTCACAACACAACCCAACACCTCACAACACAACCCAACCCAACACAACACAACACAACAAGACACAACCCAACACCTCACAACACAACCCGACACAACCCAACACCTCACAACACAACACAACCCAACACCTCACAACACAACCCGACACAACCCAACACCTGACAACACAACCAACACCTCACAACACAACACAACACAACCCAACACCTCACAACACAACACAACCCAACACCTCACAACACAACCCAACCCAACCCAACACCTCACAACACAACACAACCCAACACATCCCCTAAACCCAACCCAACATAACACAACACATCCCCTAAACCCAACCCAACCCAACCCAACACAACACATCCCCTAAACCCAACCCAACCCAACCCAACACAACACATCCCCTAAACCCAACCCAACACCTCACAACACAACCCGACACAACCCAACACCTGACAACACAACCAACACCTCACAACACAACACAACACAACCCAACACCTCACAACACAACCCAACCCAACCCAACACCTCACAACACAACACAACCCAACACATCCCCTAAACCCAACCCAACCCAACACAACACATCCCCTAAACCCAACCCAACCCAACCCAACACAACACATCCCCTAAACCCAACCCAACCCAACCCAACACAACACATCCCCTAAACCCAACCCAACACAACACAACACATCCCCTAAACCCAACCCAACACAACACAACACAACACAACACATCCCCTAAACCCAACCCAACCCAACACAACACAACACAACACATCCCCTAAACCCAACCCAACCCAACCCAACCCAACACAACACATCCCCTAAACCCAACCCAACACAACACAACCCAACCCAACACAACACAACACAACACAACCCAACACCTCACAACACAACACAACCCAACACCTCACAACACAACCCAACCCAACCCAACACCTCACAACACGACACGACCCGACACGACCCGACACGGCACACAACACAACACAACCCAACCCAACCCAACACCTCACAACACGACACGACCCGACACGACCCGACACGGCACACAACACAACACAACCCAGCACAACCCAACACGTTCTTAATCTTCAGATGAACTTGACAGCTGAGATGCATGTAAGCATGTGTACGGTGACTCACGGACCGTATATGAGATTAGCGCCACATCACACTAACACACACAACCACAACTCCCGAATGAACAAAATGAACCTTAACATTGACTTTGGCAAGTTACCGGGCACTTGGACGGTCCCTTCGTCGGTATTCTGCCAAATAGTCCGAAAATAACATTGTTTGATTTTTGCTTACCTTTGATGAGTTCCACTAATCAGATCAAGTCCGAGCACTCTTGCTAAAATGATGTCAAAGTCATTAACTTCCAAAATATTATTTTTTGGAGGAAGCATACATATTTCCATAAAGACGTGAGGCAATAGAGCTGTGTAAAAGTGTTTTGCTGCGTGTGCAATTAGTGGTCTGGTGAAAGCACTCCATCCGGTCTGAGTTTACAATGCTTTTATGGCATGTATGCAGCGCTACAATGCAGCAATAAAACATCTGATAGACGCATTAGTCGCTGCACGTCCAAGAAACGTATTAAGAGAATTTATGAGCGCTGTCTCAGAGAAAGTACCTTCATAAGACTGAAGCTGGAGATATTAATACCTGCCATCATCAAAACAACGTCATATTATGAAATAATAAATGCAATATTACCTGAATCATTTTGGTGAACACTTTAAAAAAGAAAGAAGGTCATTTGAACAGAAAAACAATTACAAAAAATGGTATTTGATAATGTCAGAGAGACAGAGAGAGACAGTGAGACAGACAGACAGAGAGACAGTGAGACAGACAGACAGAGAGACAGACAGTGAGACAGAGAGACAGACAGACAGAGAGAGAGAGAGAGAGAAAAAAAACACTTACTTGCTGGTTCTCCGATACGCCGCAGCTTGTTCCTCGGCCACTCCTCCAACCTCCAATGGACGACAGCCGTGCCTCCCCGGATGGATCGGAGGCAGTCTTCCGGCTCCTGGTGGACGGAACGCCCCGCTGCATTCTCGGGAAACAGAATGGGTCTCCCCCGCTCCAGGTGGTCGGCCAGGAGCCCCTCCCCGCTCGCGGTCAACAGTCTCATACCCCGCCGCGTTTCAGCGGCTGGTAGAGGTCTCCTCCGCCCCTGGCAGCGGCCCTGACCTCTGCAGGCGGTCGGTTAGGAGCCCCGTCTCCCTTCGCGGTCGGCAGCCGGTCCTCCGCTCTATGGCGTCTGGTCTCCTCCGTCCCCCGGCGGATGGCCGTGGCTGCTCCGTTGGGGTGGATGGTAGTGGCGAGGACTCTACTACGGCGCATCCCTCCACCTTCCTGGATTTCATAAAAGAATGAATGGAAAGGCGAGAAACGGCTTGACAATATAAATAATATTTTACTGAAGAACTGAACCAAAAAGACACACACACACACACACACACACACACACACACAGGTGTCGGACAGCTGCCCGTAAATCTCTCTCTCTGTCACACTGCAGTCTCCAGTCAGCCTTTATCCCTCTCTGAGGCTTGATTAGGGGCCGGGTGTGTAACATCACGACCCGCCCCTGCCCTCCACCCCTTTGAAATACTCAAACCAGCCCAACAATCATGCCACGCTCGAAATCACTGAGATCACATTTATTCTCCATTCTGATGGTTGATGTGAACATGAACTGAAGCTCCTGACCCGTATATGCATGATTTTATGCACTGCTGCCACACGATTGGCTGATTAGATAATCACATGAATAAGTAGGTGTACTTAATAAAGTGTCCCGTGAGTGTGTATATATCTTTTGGTCAAACGGGAAACTCTGAATCTTTGTAAATGGACTCTCTCAGAGTTAAATGAGGGTCCTTTTTAGGACCCCTGGATACTTCCGTTTGCTCGACTCTCGGCGCAGGTATTGAGTTAGAGATTATTTCTGCAGCTCTCGTTTTTTAACTGCTCAAATCAATCAGATATAATTGAATTAACAAGACGTAAATGTCAATTATGAAAGCAGTAATTGCATTCTTTAAGACTGCGTCTCATAATGACCTCTTCTGTTTTTGAAAGGTTTGTTTTTAATGATTATCTGTGAATATCTGCGCTTAAATGAGCTTTTGTCTGCACGATCTGTCAGTCACTTTATGATTAACTACAAGTTTTTAATTGTCTAATGAGGAGTTTTATTGTTAACGTGCTGTAATGTACTTTTTGAGGTTTGGTCTGCTTAAGCATTGTACAGTATTTTGTTTTAGAGAGATAATTATAAATACGGAAAAAAAAATCCTTTTTTATGAAAAACTAAATTATCAAATGAACAATATAGAAATAATTGAAATAATTTTTGCTCTATTTTTATAATTAAAAATTATTTTTGTAATTCATTTAATTTGTATTTGTATTTTTATTTGTATTTGTAATTTTTATTAATTAAATTATATATATATTTTTTTTATTTTATTTTATTTTATTTTTATTTTTTTTTATTTATTTTTTTACTGCAGTTTGACCTATAATTATTTTTGTAATTAATTTAATTTGTATTTGTATTTTTTTATTTAAATTTAATTGTAATTTTTATTAATTAAATTATATATATATATATATATATATATATATATATATATATATATATATATATATATATATATATATATATTATTTTTTTTTACTGCAGTTTGACCTATTTACAACATAATAAAAACGTTATTTCTGGCTTTTTCTTTTAATCGATGGCTGTTTTCTGGGATACTGACCCAGTAAAAAATAAGCTTATTAAATAAAGCTTATTATTTCTATTATATTTGGCCATAGTAGATATTTTCATTAACGTTCATATCGCTCCAAAAACTTCTTTCAGCCTAATATTAACATTTATTCATTTCAGTTTTAAAACAAAATTCCATCAAATTAAATTGTGTCATTTTTGACTAAATTAAATTAATAAAAGCATATATATATATATATATATATATATATATTTGTTAATGATTTTTTTAATTCATTTAAATCTTTAAATAATTTGAGTGTATTATAATTAGCTGTTTCGTGACATTTCTCATGTTTTTTTCTATACAGCTGATTTTATTGATATTTGATCTGAATAATGATTTTAATGTAATTTTATGCTCTTGTATGTTCCTGTGGCAGATAAATGGAGTTTGTGTTCAGTTCAGTTTCATTGCAGATTAGAAATTTGACCAATGAAAAATATTGGTTTGCTGGTTTCGGATGCAGTAGGTGTGCTCGGTCAAAATGATGAAGTATAAATAATTATGCAATATTGCATGTTTACTTGTAGACAAAGGCAGAACATTATAACAGTTCTGTCTTGAAGAAGAAAGCATTGGCATGTTAGACTTTTTGGTTGGATGGTGTCTGGCTTTGGGTGGAGGTAGAAGGCCAGAGCGTGTCGATAAGTGCCCGGTGTCTGGAGATCAGAGAGTGGGAGGGTCTGGGTCTGGCGTGTGGATTGAGTGGTCACGTGGATGGTCCCTGATGGCACTTGGCACACAATGCTGGAACTGTTACTGCCACCAGTCAGCCAACCAGTCAGCCAACCAGTCAGCTCCTACAGAATGATCTTCCAAACGTGTTGAAGCATGACTGAGCCAATAAGGAAGTGATTAGCTGTTTTGTTATGTGTTGCTATGCAAAAAGCAGATTTTTTTCAAATCTGAACATTGTTGCCTTGAGCCAGCGCTCGCTGGAGTGAATATGATTTAGGTCATGTCGTAGGAGCTAGTTAGCGAGAGACTGTGTGTTTCAAACAGGTCTTAATATTTAATGAGGTTTAGTTTGATCTTCATGGCTCTTTTCAGTCACTGAAGAAACCCCGCTCACTCCATACCCACCTGTAATCCAGTTGTGCTTATAAAAATGTGCTTCACTCTAATACTGCAGCATTTTGTACATCGATCATGTCAGCGGTTACTCATCAAATAATGATCAAATGATGATTAAGACCATTATAGATTGATTAAGTCTAGATTGCAGAGGTGGAGTGATGCTGTACAGTCCCAGTAAAGTGTGAGAGATTATAGTAATCTGCTGGATGAAGCAAATTTTTATTTATTTTTTCGGGGGGGGGGGGGGTGTTCCGTAACGAGCCTGATCTGATGATAATTATAACACCTGACTGTATTGACAATTTTGCGAATATTGCAGCAGTTTCGAGGTGAAATGTCCACTAAAAAGTGGAAAAAGTTAAAAGTGTGTTAAATATTCTCCAAAACAGATCAGTTTATTCAGTTTTAAATAAACAAAACTGACCTCCCTATCCTCAACCATAAACCTCAACCTTAAACCTCAACCTTAAACCTCAACATTAACCTTAAACCTAAAGCTCAACCTTAAACCTAAACCTTAAACCTCAACATTAACCTTAAACCTAAACCTCAACCTTAAACCTAAACCTTAAACCTCAACCTCAACCTTAACCTTAAACCTCAACCTTAACCTTAAACCTTAAACCTTAAACCTTAACCTTAAACCTCAACCTCAACCTTAAACCTCAACCTTAAACCTCAACCTTAACCTTAAACCTCAACCTTAACCTTAAACCTAAACCTCAACCTTAAACCTAAACCTCAACCTTATACCTTAAACCTCAACCTTAACCTTAAACCTCAACCTTAACCTTAAACCTAAACCTCAACCTTATACCTTAAACCTCAACCTTAAACCTCACCCTCAACCTTAAACCTCAACCTCAACCTTATACCTTAAATCTCAACCTTAAACCTCAACCTCAACCTTAAACCTAAACCTCAACCTTATACCTTAAACCTCAACCTTAAACCTCACCCTCAACCTTAAACCTCAACCTTAACCTTAAACCTCAACCTTAAACGTCAACCTTAACCTTAAACCTCAACCTTAAACCTTAACCTTAAACCTAAACCTCAACCTTCAACCTAAACCTCAACCGTAAACCTCAACCTCAACCTTAAACCTCAACCTCAACCTTATACCTTAAACCTCAACCTTAAACCTCACCCTCAACCTTAAACCTTAACCTTAAACCTCAACCTTAAACCTTAACCTTAACCTTAAACCTAAACCTAAACCTCAACCTTCAACCTAAACCTCAACCTTCAACCTAAACCTCAACCGTAAACCTCAACCTCAACCTTAAACCTCAACCTCAACCTTATACCTCAACCTTAAACCTCACCCTCAACCTTAAACCTAAACCTCAAACTTAAACCTTAAACCTCAATCTCAACCTTAAACCTAAACCTCAACCTTAACCTTAAACCTCAATCTTAACCTTAAACCTCAACCTTAACCTTAAACCTTAACCTTAAACCTCAACCTCAACCTTAAACCTCAACCTTAAACCTAAACCTCAACCTTAAACCTCAACCTCAACCTTATACCTTAAACCTCAACCTTAACCTTAAACCTAAACCTCACCCTCAACCTTAAACCTCAACCTCAACCTTATACCTTAAACCTCAACCTTAAACCTCACCCTCAACCTTAAACCTAAACCTTAAACCTCAACCTTAACCTTAAACCTCAACCTCACCCTCAACCTTAAACCTAAACCTCAAACTTATACCTTAAACCTCAACCTTAACCTTAAACCTCAACCTTAAACCTCACCCTCAACCTTAAACCTAAACCTCAAACTTAAACCTCAACCTTAAACCTCAACCTTAAACCTAAACCATAAACCTCAACCTTAATCTTAACCTCAACCTTAAACCTCAACCTTAAACCTCAACCGTAAACCTCAACCTTAAACCTCAACCTCAGCCTTAAACCTAAACCTCAACCTTAAACCTCAACCTTAAACCTCAACCTTATACCTTAAACCTCAACCTTAACCTTAAACCTCAACCTTAAACCTCACCCTCAACCTTAAACCTAAACCTCAAACTTAAACCTCAAGCTTAAACCTAAACCTTAAACCTTACCGATAGTGCCAGAAAGAGTCGCAGGCATTCCGGAGATTTATGTGTCCAGTCAAACACTTTTTTTCTCCCGCAGAGAATCGAATCGCTCCATTAAAGCAGAGCACATCGATCTTTCTCTCTTTTAATATCCTGGTGCCATTACCTGACTCACAAAATGGCCAATCAATATCACATCTGCATCGTGGTAAAAGCTCAGAGAAAGGGTCTTACCCGCTGTCGAGCTATGAGGCTTTTCTTTCTTCTGTGTCTGTATATATAACACACGGAGGTTGAGAGGGAAAAGCACTCTGATTGCATTTACAGATAAGTTCAGATGATGCCGCAGTTCGTCTTTAATTAAAGTCTCGGCTTCAGGGAGTGAGACAGTTCAGTCAGACAGAACAGTCGGTGCTCCAGATAATGTGAACACACTAGTAAAACATCTTACTATTCTGTGTTACCTCTAGGAATGAACAAGTGTAGTAATGAATTGCATTTTTGTGTTTTTCGATTGACGTTTATGCATTTGGCGGATGCTTTTATCCATTTTTTTAATCAGTCTTTGTGTTCCTTGGGAATTGAACCAGTGACCCTGGCAGTTGAGTAACAGGAACGTTGGCATGCAATGTCACCCAATGAAACATCTGTAATTTCTGTAACTAGCATCACCAAATGGAATTGCAATAATAATGACTGTTTTCAAGCAGGTTTCCTGGACACTCCCCTCGTCTGAGAGTCCCGCCCCCAAACTCACGCCATTGGTTGTGACAGAATCACAGTCTTTACACACTTATTTATAGTTGGCTCTTCAAATTCAACCCGAATATGAGAAACATTTTCACCTTTAACAATTCCATTAACTATCCTATAAGTAGCTACATTTAACGACTGCTGTCACAAATTAACTGTAACATTTACATCATAAAACTTTGGTCTTCAACCTTTCAAATGATATACTTTTATTTTATAATATTAATTGTTAATGGAGAAAAATGAGCCTCGTTAACGGGTTAAATATTGTTTAATGTGTTGTCTGAAACGGCAAGGAAATTTGACTTTTTTTGGCTTGGTCAGATGAGTTACTCAAGTGGTCTCTTAAACACATTTGCATGGCTGAATGAGTTTTGCACAAGGTTTTCGTCTCACACTTTGAAAGAGGAAGTACAATAGCTTTGGTGCTGGAATGTTGTTGATGTTCGTCTCTCCATCAGAGCTGCAGATTTCTGTTGTTAACGGGAACTGTAAAGTCAACCGAGCTGTTCTGATCCAAACCAAACAGCTCATGAAGAATCCTGCAGAGTCAGACGTTCCCAAACATACGACACATGCAAACTGCCACTAATTCCTATTAGTCTCCGTTACAACAAAAACAGTGTCTATATGCTGAATGCATAATCACCCACATGCATTATACATAATATTCTAAAAGTCTACATGAAACGACATTCACAGCCAAATTTACTTCCATTATTTACTATATTTCCAAGTGAAACACTATAGAGAAATACTAGAGAAAGATATAGGGTGGGACGTGATTTTGATTTAGAGGTGGAGCAAGTTGATTAACAATTACAAAAGGAGAAAAAAGTGACTTGATGAATTGTGCACAGTAAGACCATTTAACATGTAGATTTAGTAAGAAAGTAAATAAAGTACATTTTGATTTAGTGTATATTGGCATGATATTATCCCATCCAGTCTGGTCTCATGAACAATACGTGACCGTGGCAACATCTTTGCAAAACAAAATGACATCCTTCATTGTGTTTCGCTGCAGTTTTCCAGTAAAATGTCCAGCGGGGGGCGCCAAAAGTGAGTGAAATACAAGCGTGTAACAATTAAGATCGAAAGAAGGAAGCTGGGACCGGCTTGACAAACACATCATCATTTAGTGACACTTTTCATTGTATGAACAAACCAAAACACGCTACTTTTCAGCCATCTGCGTCAAATCATAAAAACACTCAAACAAGCAGACAAGCTTCGTACATCTCTCTCCCATCTGCTGCCTTTCTGCCCTGCTCACCACAAAGCATTAAAATGTATCGTTTTTAAATTATGCATTGTGGTGTTTCAATGTAGCAGTGTGAGTTCTTCCTTTCATAGAGAGAAAGCCACTCCAGCCTATCCCCATCCTGGTCCTTTTGCTTACGTGTACAAGGCCACGGCAGTTAGTGCTGGGGGCGATATGGGGGCTTTAATGGGAGCATTTCCGTGGGGTGAATCACCACGGACCTCCCATTCCCCAGCATGCTCGTTTCCACCAGTCGAGTTCATGGATTTGTCAGACGGCTCGCCCTAGGGCTGGCTTAATGTCTCATTCGGGACTCATGATGAGGATGAGGTATCGATCACAGCATCGGAGAGCACCAACACCGCTGACGGCCATGCTTGCCTGGGCCGCTGCGAGCTTCAGGCGGGAGTGGAACCCTCCACCCCGCCCTGAGCATTCAAGACTGGACGATTGGTTCCTGAGCTCAGAGCGCCTCACACAGCCCTGCTCTGCCACCGTTCCTGTCTTCCCAGAGGTGCATAAGGAGCTCACAAAGTCGTGGCGGGGACCCTTTACTGCCCCTCTCGAGTTTTTCCGCTCTCACAACCCTCGACGGTGGGGCGGCCAAGGGGTACATGGAGGTTCCTCTGGGGGAGCAGGTGATTGCGGTGCACCTATGCCCGCAAAATGCCACCATCTGGCAGAATCGTCCTAGACTCCGGTCCAAAGCCTGTAAGTTCACGTCGTCCCTGACAGACAAGGCTTACAGTGCCACTTGACAGGCCGCCTCTGCCCTGCATGCCATGGCCCTCCTGCAAGTCCACCAGGCCATGGCACTGAAAGCGCTGCACTAGGGTAGTCCTGAGCCAGGATTGATTCGGAAGTTGGCAACCAACTTCTGGGTTGAGCCAATTTCGTCCCTTGTGTTAGCAGGTACGAAAAGGTATGTGTGCGGACAGCCGGCCATGTGTACCTTTTGCACACAGTGCCTTTCCCAATTTTGAGGGGATAACGTGTGCTTTTTTGGTCCACGTGATTTCCCGGGACCGGCGAACCTTGGATATCTTTCTTCCACCAGCACTCTGCAACAGGCGAATTCATCTGAGGAATTCGATGCCAGGCCCAGTACTGAGAAAAACTAGCTTCACACTCAGTGACCACATTTGGTTTTCGATCATTGAATATGTGTAAAATGTAACAATTTTCACATGGAGCCCCATTGAGATCCCCACATCTGTGAGATTTAAGCATATAGGGCCTTAAAAATTGAGATTTCTAAAAGGAAAGTTTGTTCTGAACCAGCATCTAAAAGGATATTAAGATATCTTTCACGTTTCTGGAGTGATAGCCACTCCAACTTTGGGAAAAACTACAAAAAAAGTGGGTTTTTTCCCTATTTTTGGACTCACAGCATTGGCATATATTCCAACAAGAGGTGCTGAACTCAACTGGTTTTAGTTCTAGACCTACCTATCTCTCTGTAATAATAAAATAACAATGCTATCACCTTTTCTGCGGTTATTTCTTGACCTGTAGTTTAGCTCCAAAATCATAGGCGAAAATTGACATTTTGAAAATAAGACATTACTTGTGAATACTGGCCCATGGCATTTCATATTTGGGCTTTCATCTTAATTTATGTTAATCTTTCTCCAGAAAAAGTACTAATAAAATTGGTTGATTTGATATGGAATAACCAGTATTAGAGCACAGTAGTTTTTTTTGCTTCTTCAAAAGGTAAACTGTACAAACTTATTGATGACAACATGCTAACATTTACAGCTATTTTTAATTTCATCAATGTGAGACATGCTTGAATGCTGCTGCGATCGCTGTCATCTCATGTGTTGTGGATTTTAATTTCTCTCCTGTGTTGAAATTCTCTCTCAAGCTGCTTAAGAACAAACACACACACACACACACACACACACATCTCTGCCATCTTTCATGGTTGCTGGAGGACTATAGACTTCCAGGAAAGCCACAGTGTGACCTTGAGTCTCAGATAGGTCGTCTTGTTCTGCGAGTGTTTGTGTGTGTGAAGATGGATGGAATGAAATAGAGGGAGGATTTCTGTCCTGACATTTTGGTGGCTGTAAAAACACTGAAATCTTATTCTGCATTTTTGCGCTCAAGTAATACAAATCAAGCCATTGCTTTAAACACCTGCTGCCTAATAAATACACTCAGATAGATTGTTTATTAAGCCCTAATCAGTGTTTCAAACTGTGTTTAGACTATCTGTGGACTTTCCCATCGTTTCACAATCTATTATTGTCCGAAGACGTCACTGAACAGACTGTAGCTGTGATGATTGTGTTGCCGATGACCAAACCAGACACCCGTCACCGGAGATATCAATCACGGTTGACGGTCAGGGAATAATTCCAACATCTGACACCCGAGAAACTCTGCAGTCTCGCAGAACCTGCTAAAACCTCAAGAGTAAATCTTGAAGTCAACATGAAACACCATTCGCAAGACGTTTTACTGTAAGAATGTGACATGTTTCCAAGTGAATCAAGATAGCTTATTTTCAACCAACTGAAACTTAAAACTAAATTCCAGAGTAAAATATTTAAACACATGATGGGATAACATGAAGCTGATGGCTTCAGTAGAAGCATATACCATCGATGAACAACCTTTGAAGCTCATGGTAGATCTGTCTTGAAATATTTAATAATAATAAGTTATAGTTAAGAATCTATTCACCAGTTGAGGAAATTAATGGTGTTTTTACTTCCGGAACCAGACTGTTGTGCACTATCGAGGTTATTGCATGTCAGTTTTTGCATTTTTCTTGTGTTCAAATAAGCAAATAGCTCCTGTAGCTCAACTGTTGAGCATGCCGCTAGCAACGGTAGGGCTGAGTATCGAGGTCAAAACATTTTAGGCACCGACTGAATTGCCTCTAAATAATTGAGAATCAAAAAATGTCTTATCGTATGGTACCAAATTTCGATACTTAAGGGGTTAATCTCGTCAACATCTGTGATAAGCATGTAGCATGCTAGATGTGCCCAAATCTAAAAGTGATTGGCTGTGTTTAGGCATCAAGGAAAAACACAAGTTTACACCAGTTACGCCCAGAGATGTGGCTCACATGTTAGGCTGTAGTGTGTATGCATCTCAAACCCCATACATGTGAAAGATCTGGAAAAGATCAAAAGTGTGACTACATTTCAACAGGTTCGATGCCAACAGTGTGCGATGCAATATTTGCGACAAGATAACTGCTGCCAAGACTGGCAACATGACAAATCGGATGAAGCACTTGACAGTGCACAGAATAAACGGAATAAACTTTGTGTACTTGGTTAAATTAACGTTTCAGTACACGGTGACATAGTCCTATAAACTAGGACCAACGTAACGTTAGTTATTGTTTGTTTTTTCCTCTTCACATTAATGTTATAGCCTCTGCCCATGCCAACCCTGGTATGAGGAGACCAGAAGGCTCATGAGATGAGTCTATGAGTCAGTAAAAAAAAGTAAACAAACTAAAAAAACAAAAATAAAGTTTTGTTGAGGTATTGTTTTGGAGATAAAAGCATCTGTTAGTTACATTAATGTAATCAATTAGCAAACTTAACGAGCCGCATCACGTGTAATTACGGGCGTGTGCTGATGTGAGTCTTGTCTCCACAGCGGAGTGTCAGTCAAACGGGAGTCGTGCAGAACAGACCTCGGCTAAGCTCCTGTGTTTATTACACACACACTGGTTAATGGATGATCTACTGGTCTGCATAATCAGGGTCAGAGGTCAGGGATGGTGCAGGTTAATGGATCAGGTTAAATAACAAGGACAGAGCGCTCATGTGAACATCGATCGAGTCTGGTTTTACGCCAGGTCCTCTGAATTATTTGGCGCTCTTTGGTGTCCCGTATTTAATTGTCTCCTTGCAATACCATGAGTCACAGTATGCAAATGCAAAGTGCAGTGAATGTGGCATTTTATGTGGGCAGAATATTAAATTCTGGTCTTTTGTTTAATGCTTAAATGCACAGCACATCCTCGTTAGTATCTGTGTGTCACAGGTTATGGATTACTTTTGTCCGGTTTGGATCGTAACTCACAAATACTTTCGTTTTCATCAAGAAAAGTTGGAATGATATTTTATTCTCCAGCACATTATTTAATAGTGCTGATATATCAGGAGTCATTTTCCCCTAATATGAATCACATGTCCACGGCGTCCTGAAGCGTACGGTAAACTATTAGTCAACGTTATTGTTTTTGGTTTTGTAGGGTAACGGAAAATCGTGCCCTAAAGAGGAGCTTTATTTGTTCTCAATAGTTCATTATATTGTACAGTGACATTTTTATTTTCAGTGATAAACACAGAATAATCTTTTGCATAAATCAAAGTACATTCTGACAGCAATGAACTGTTTCACTGTTTTCTGAATGCTTGAAGCCTTAAAAGACAAGAAAGATTGTCTTGTGATTGTCATCTTGTGATTCTGCCTTTTGTTTTTCCAAGTCAGAAAAAATAAAGAAATAAAGTGCAGTAAATTAAAGCTGCGTTTTAGTAGAAAGACATGGCCCCTCATTACCATGTGGACTTAAAAAAGGTAGAAATAAATGTGGAATTAAATACATGTATAAAATAGTAATTGTGGAAATAAATAAATAATACATTTATAAATAGATCAATAAATGTGTAAATAAATAAATGTGGAATTAAAGAAGTTTATAAAATAGTAATTGTGTAAATAAATAAATAATACATTTATAAATGTGGAATTAAAGATGTTTATAAATTAGTAATTGTGTAAATAAATAAATAATACATTTATAAATGTGGAATTAAAGATGTTTATAAATTAGTAATTGTGTATGTAAATAATACATTTATAAATAGATAAATAAATGTGGAATTAAAGATGTGTATAAAATAGTAATTGTGTAAATAAATAATTAAATAAATAATACATTTATAAATAGATAAATATGTAAATAAATAAATGTGGAATTAAAGATATGTATAAAATAGTAATTGTGTATGTAAATAAATAAATAATACATTTATAAATAGATAAATAAATGTGCAAATAAATAAATGTGGAATTAAAGATATGTATAAAATAGTAATTGTGTAAATAAATAAATAAATACATTTATAAATAGATAAATGTGGAATTAAAGCTATATATAAAATAGTAATTGTGTATGTAAATAAATAAATAAATAATACATTTATAAATAGATATATAAATGTGGAAATAAATAAATGTGGAATTAAAGATATGTATAAAATAGTAATTGTGTATGTAAATAAATAAATAATACATTTATAAATAGATAAATAAATGTGCAAATAAATAAATGTGGAATTAAAGATATGTATAAAATAGTAATTGTGTAAATAAATAAATAAATTTATAAATAGATAAATGTGGAATTAAAGATATATATAAAATAGTAATTGTGTATGTAAATAAATAAATAAATAATACATTTATAAATAGATAAATAAATGTGCAAATAAATAAATGTGGAATTAAAGATATGTATAAAATAGTAATTGTGTAAATAAATAAATAAATACATTTATAAATAGATAAATGTGGAATTAAAGATATATATAAAATAGTAATTGTGTATGTAAATAAATAAAGAAATAATACATTTATAAATAGATATATAAATGTGGTAATAAATAAATGTGGAATTAAAGATATGTATAAAATAGTAATTGTGTATGTAAATAAATAAATAATACATTTATAAATAGATAAATAAATGTGCAAATAAATAAATGTGGAATTAAAGATATGTATAAAATAGTAATTGTGTAAATAAATAAATAAATAAATACATTTATAAATAGATAAATGTGGAATTAAAGATATATATATATAAAATAGTAATTGTGTATGTAAATAAATAAATAATACATTTATAAATAGATATATAAATGTGGAAATAAATAAATGTGGAATTAAAGATGTGCATGAAATAGTAATTGAGTAAATAAATAAATAATACATTTATAAATAGATAAATAAATGTGCAAATAAATAAAAAATTTATAAATAGATAAATGTGGAAATAAATAAATGTAATAAGCATGGAAATAAGTACATATAATAATACACAAATAGGGAAATGTAATCATTTATGTCATGTTTAAAAATGTATTAATTTCTATGTACACTTTTATCATTTTATAAATTTCTTTGCAAATATATATTTTTATTTATTAATGTTATTTTTAATTTAGCCAGATTTGGTCCTCCATATTGCACAGAAAACATTTGTTACTCAAAGGTCACTCTTTCATAGCTCAAAAGACTTCTTGGAGGTCTCAGATTCATGTTTATTGTTTTAAAGTATCAACGTTTACACGTGTTTCCCCCAAAATTGAGAGGTGACTGTAAAGCTGTAAAATGATCGTGCATACTTTGAAATATTGGTAAATATTGATCTCTTCTGAAAATCTGAGAGAGATTACTCGAGTGTTTTCCTCAGGAGAAGCATCTGAGAAGCCGGAGATTTCAGCGAAAGTCTTCATTTGCACCCCATTTAATCTTATTGACGTCTAGGAGAAACAAACGAAATATCCCAGGAGCCAATCAGAAGTGGAGTACTGGTCCAGCTGTCCAATCACAGGTCAAGTGCTGCAATCCCTCACTAATGAGTCACGAGGCTCATCTGAAGGGGCATTTCCAGTCGGCCCTTTTGCCCTCGTCATCTTGAGCAGATCCAGCAGTTTCGACACACGTTCATGGGAAACGCGCTCTTGGAATCCGGGTTCGCTTTCATTGGCGCTGTTTGGGTTTTGGGGAGTCTATCATTTGTGGGGACGACTGCTAGTGTCTGCTAGTGTCGTTCAGGA
Organism: Moxostoma hubbsi; assembly: GCA_032164185.1. Classification (NCBI taxonomy): domain Eukaryota; kingdom Metazoa; phylum Chordata; class Actinopteri; order Cypriniformes; family Catostomidae; genus Moxostoma; species Moxostoma hubbsi. Next base: position 1,944,323 of record JAVLUX010000246.1, read on the forward strand.
GCAAAATATCATAACGCCTCAGTGCTTTAATCTAAGCCCCAGATGGATTGAAGAGCTCTTCTGGGTTTTAGAGGAAGATTATTGTGCTTGGCTGAAGAAAGTGCTTTTTAAGTGATGGATTTAGCATGCTTGGACAAGGTGTAGTTTAAAGGAATCAACGCTTTCTAAAGCGCAGTAATTAATACAGTTTTTCCTTTTTGCCCGTAGTGGTCCTGATCCAAGCTCTGTAGCATTTTCCATCATTGTCGCTGGAACTGGAATACCTACAACATGGTGGAAAATTGCTCCATTTCATACGTGCAATTATTGAAATGGAAGAATGAAGGCAAGAGGGGGCGACGCTTTCAAGCTAAAGGCTACGTTTGCTATTTCTTTTATAGCAGATTAAGATCTAAAAGCATCCCATGGTGTTCTGTGCACAACCGCTTGTGAGTGGACATCTGTGCACCTGAATCAAATTGAATGCCTGAATATCAATTAAGGATGTAAAATTGTATTTTAAATGTGAATTTAAGGAAGTACAATTGAAATGCAATGAAAGATGCGCAGATGTATCGACCAAACGTCTTAAGAAGACTTTAGCAATTTAATGTGAGCTTAAAAAGAATCGATGGGGAGTTTGGCTCATTTCCATGACTCTTTTGAATCAGTTCACTCATAAATCATTAAACGAATCAATCACAGAATGGACACTTCCCGCAGAATACATCTTCAAAGCCAGTAGGTGGTGAAAAGTGAGTGTGTTTTATGTGTTATGATTCATTAAATCATTTTGATTCACATGAACCGTTTAAAAAGACAGAGTCGTTAATGAACGAGAACGATTCACTCACTTAAAATATTAGTTAAGGAACGAATCTCTGCCCTTGAGCAGAAGACACGGAAGACATGTAAAGAATAAAGCTATTAATAACATAATTATCAGTACCAGCAGTCAACTATAAGTTTGAATTAATCATATATATCGTATCGGCATACGTAGTTGGTTTTGGGACGTCCCTAAATTTCATATTTGAGTTTATACGATATCACACTCGAAACATTCGATTATATAAAATATCAATATCTTTAAAATAGCAGTAGAATGATATATCGGTTTTACAGATCAATCGGTGCCGATAGTTCCAGATCGTTTGTACATAATTTGGTCATTTCAAAATAAGAGTCCCCGGTGTGTTTCAGGCTTGTTTATACATAAAAGTCTCCCATTATACAACAAATCTTGAACAATAAACTACATCTGGGATTTTATTGATTTAGGACTCTGTCTGTGCCCGTCATAGCGAGGAAAGAAGAAGATTTTTTTTTTGACATTCTATAAACTAATTTTAAAAACAATCGGCCGATTAATCGGTTATCGGTCTCTCCCACCGCCTGAGTTATCGGTATTGGCAAAAGACACTATCGGTCGACCTCTAGTTTAAAATGTCACCTATAGAAATTATATATTTAAATTTCTCTTCTCTATTATTAAGAATTTTAGTTAGCAGAATGTTTGAAATAATTTTTTAAGATTTAATAATAATTTTGTAGATTTAAATGTATTTTATATTTACTATAATTTCATATAAAATTATATATATATAAATTATAATCCATTTATTAAATATATATATATATATATATATATATATATATATATATATATATATAAATTATAATCTATTTATTAAATATAAGTATATATATATATATAAATTATAATCTATTTATTAAATATAAGTATATATATATATATATATATATTTACTTATATTTAATAAATTGATTATAATTTTTTATATATATTTATATTTATACTTATATTTAATAAATGGATTATAATTTTTTTATATATATATATATATATATATATATATATATATATATATATATATATATATATATATATTTAATAAATGGATTATAATTTATATATATATATATTTATGTATAATTAAAATTTTATTTTATAGACCATTGTGAAATAATTTCCCCAGAATGTTCTAATTTACCCCATAAATCCTGCTTTCAATATGTTCGTGTGAAAACAATGCCAACACCATTTTGTGGTGCTGTATGCCAGTGTTAAATCAATTTTGATGGATGTGTTCATTTATTTTGACAGTAGTTTGGAGCATCTGTCTGTATCTGCCATTCTAGAGTGGAAAAATGTCCAAACAAGGACAAACCTTCGTCTGAAGGACAGCAGTGTCGTTAATAACATTACGAGCGAACGTTTTTCTCCCGCTGTGCACTGTTTGCTGTTAAGTGCCGTATATTATGGTGGATTCCACTCAGTTGCTGTTTTTACAGCCCAGGGCAAAGCGATTATTATAAAACAAATATAAATGGTGCACGCTGGCTCATCTGTGCGCTTTACATTTGGGAAACGCACAAATAAAACAAACTTTATACAGTAGAAACATTTATTGCAATAGCAAACACAATGAAACCGCTCGCTCCTGTTCTACTCCAGTAACTCTTCAAGCTGCACTCGGATTTATCTTTTATTAACATTCTTCAGCAACGCTTTACTGTCCAATCAACACTTGTAAAACAGCGGCTGTCGGACGGCTCGGTTTTCATTATTTTGCTCTTTTTCTCCGAGGACTCGTATGTTAGAAGAGAGGCACTTTTCCGACGAGGGAAAACGTAGTTAGGGTCTGATCTTAAGCCGATGGCATCTGGAAAAATGCTGATCCGGTGGCCTGCTGGCACTGAAGTTGCGTCCCTTATGTAAACGGAACAAATTCCTTTTCACGCTAATGGCGTATCGCATTAATGCCCTTGAGGTTTGCGTACAGGGTCAAGCTGAAGGGCCACCAGAGGCCAAGACTTATCTCATGTCCCTTAAGAAATGGGAATAAACACCAGTGTGCGTTGGCATGTTAAAGGCGTTTTTGTCTGTTTTAGAGGCAACAGTTGAGCATTTCACGACTTTGTACAAAGCGCAATATTCATAAAGGTTTGATGAAGGGGAAACGCAAGGTGTGGTGTCTGTATTTCGACTGCAGGGTGGCAAGTTTCGTCAATGATGTCCCATACAGTGGTCGATCTTTCACAGACAAGCCCAACAATGAAGAAAATGTCATTATGTCTGTTTGAAAGCTTGATGAAACGCTTCAATGTGCGCCGATGCCAGTGAGACCAACTAGAAACCCATTTTAGACCGTTCAAATCATTTATACCAAATAATACAAATTAAAGAGCATTTACTGTTGTTTAGGTTTCCAATGTGATTTCATGGGTCAAGTGAGTCTGAAGTGACATTTCTAGAATACCGAGCCAATGTCGTTTAGCGCAAACGTTGCCACAGTCACGTTATTTCATGAGAGTTAGGATGAATCTCTGAAGTCCTAATGTTTACATTCACAGTCAATGGCTCAAACGACTCTCAGATCAGTTGCTAAAACACTCCCTGTAAATCTCTGTGTAGCGTCTCTCTCGGCAGGGTTCTGTCTCGTTTCTTCTCCCCGTGAAGAGTTTCAAAGCCTCTCTTCTTCTGAGAGAGCCAGTGGAGCGTTCGGTCCATCTCACGAGCTCCATGAAGTCCACCACACCAGCTGAGATGAACCGCGCCTCCATGAGCGGGCAGAAAGAATGGCCAGAGCTGTATTCGAGGGAGACATCGGGAACCTTCTTTTAACGGGATGAAGGGGATCTGTTGTGCAAATAACAAAGAAGGATAATTATACCCCCCTTTATGCTGTTTGAACCTCAAAAGAGTCTCTCTGGAGACTGACGGCTGGAACCGACATGCTTGATTGGGTGTTTTTTATGCCCTGGTGTCTAGGGATGCACGATGGCATTTTTTCCAGACCCGAAAAACTTAATTTTGAACTAGTCTGGATAATGCAGCAGCAAATGAACAGTAATTCCAGTGGAAATCTTAAGTAGAAAAGTCAATACATGTTATAAGCAAACTGAAAAATCAGAACATGTTATAAGCGAACTGAAAAATCAGTAAATGTTATAAGCGAACTGAAAAATCAGTGCATGTTATAAGCGAACTGAAAAATCAGAACATGTTATAAGCGAACTGAAAAATCAGAACATGTTATAAGCGAACTGAAAAATCAGTGCATGTTATAAGCAAACTGAAAAATCAGTACATGTTATAAGCGAACTGAAAAATCAGAACATGTTATAAGCGAACTGAAAAATCAGTACATGTTATAAGCGAACTGAAAAATCAGAACATGTTATAAGCGAACTGAAAAATCAGAACATGTTATAAGCGAACTGAAAAATCAGTGCATGTTATAAGCAAACTGAAAAATCAGACCATGTTATAAGCGAACTGAAAAATCAGTGCATGTTATAAGCAAACTGAAAAATCAGAACATGTTATAAGCGAACTGAAAAATCAGTGCATGTTATAAGCGAACTGAAAAATCAGTGCATGTTATAAGCAAACTGAAAAATCAGACCATGTTATAAGCGAACTGAAAAATCAGTGCATGTTATAAGCAAACTGAAAAATCAGTGCATGTTATAAGCGAACTGAAAAATCAGTGCATGTTATAAGCAAACTGAAAAATCAGTGCATGTTATAAGCAAACTGAAAAATCAGTGCATGTTATAAGCAAACTGAAAAATCAGTGCATGTTATAAGCGAACTGAAAAATCAGTGCATGTTATAAGCGAACTGAAAAATCAGAACATGTTATAAGCGAACTGAAAAATCAGTGCATGTTATAAGCGAACTGAAAAATCAGTACATGTTATAAGCGAACTGAAAAATCAGTGCATGTTATAAGCAAACTGAAAAATCAGTGCATGTTATAAGCAAACTGAAAAATCAGTGCATGTTATAAGCGAACTGAAAAATCAGTGCATGTTATAAGCGAACTGAAAAATCAGAACATGTTATAAGCGAACTGAAAAATCAGTGCATGTTATAAGCGAACTGAAAAATCAGTACATGTTATAAGCGAACTGAAAAATCAGTGCATGTTATAAGCAAACTGAAAAATCAGAACATGTTATAAGCGAACTGAAAAATCAGAACATGTTATAAGCGAACTGAAAAATCAGTGCATGTTATAAGCGAACTGAAAAATCAGTGCATGTTATAAGCGAACTGAAAAATCAGTACATGTTATAAGCGAACTGAAAAATCAGTGCATGTTATAAGCAAACTGAAAAATCAGAACATGTTATAAGCGAACTGAAAAATCAGAACATGTTATAAGCGAACTGAAAAATCAGTGCATGTTATAAGCGAACTGAAAAATCAGTGCATGTTATAAGCGAACTGAAAAATCAGTACATGTTATAAGCGAACTGAAAAATCAGTACATGTTATAAGCGAACTGAAAAATCAGTGCATGTTATAAGCGAACTGAAAAATCAGTGCATGTTATAAGCGAACTGAAAAATCAGTGCATGTTATAAGCGAACTGAAAAATCAGTGCATGTTATAAGCGAACTGAAAAATCAGTGCATGTTATAAGCGAACTGAAAAATCAGTGCATGTTATAAGCGAACTGAAAAATCAGTGCATGTTATAAGCGAACTGAAAAATCAGAACATGTTATAAGCGAACTGAAAAATCAGAACATGTTATAAGCGAACTGAAAAATCAGTGCATGTTATAAGCGAACTGAAAAATCAGTACATGTTATAAGCGAACTGAAAAATCAGTACGTGTTATAAGCGAACTGAAAAATCAGTACGTGTTATAGTCTATAACTGTTGGAAAAGATTTCTCATTTTTATCACCTCAGACCTTATTTGTCAGTATGCCCATTTAGGAATAACTCTTTGGCCAGACGTTGTTGTCCATAAAGCAGCAGAACTGTGGATGGATGTGGATTTTACCATCATAGATCCTACAACACTAGAATGAATGAACGACAACACGTCTCCTGGCCAGCGTTCAGGTCTTGCCTAAAAATGGCCCCCGTTAACAAAGCAAAGCTCAGTTTTGGAAACACATTAATTAGCCTGTGCACAATTGAGTGACAGTTACCCATAAGGAACTGCTCACTCTCGCTGTATAATTGATTTGGTGGCGTTGCCAAAACTGGTTTTCATCAAGCGAACGATTGGTCCGCAGCCGAGCCCTCCGTCACCAAGCTCATTTATTCTCCGCTGCTCAAAACGACAATGTGCACTAATTGTTTGATGTTAATATGCACCGACGGTCAGGGCTAATTATGGCTGGCCATAACACGTACTCCAGGGTCCAATAAAATCCAACAACATCATTTTGGAAACGAGGACGGAAAAAATGTGCAGAGACAGTCCCGCAGTTAAGGCAGTTATTCAATTATCACCTGTCTTTGGTAATGGATAGTTAACACAAATATTACTCTTTATATTTGGCTGAATGAGATTAATGACTCGCGGTGAGCTGCTCATGAGTCCACAGGGTGTTCAAACGCCTCACGGCACCCGCGGCAGAGTTTTACAAGAGAAGCGTTTAGTGCAGTGTGAAATCTCCCACATTTATCCTTATATATATATATATATATATCACATTAGCACATTTATTCATTTGAATCATTCATTGTTCATTTTGTTTCATACAGACATTTTCGACATATTTATTTCCCCTTTCAGCAATAATTATCCTGCTGTATGAGTTCAGAGTTAAACGGAGGTTGCTCTTTTCATAACTCACATTCAGTGTTGGGTGTAATCTGATTACAAAGTTATTTGTTACTCTAAGCGAATTACTTTTTTGTCAAAAAGGAGTGTAGCCTATTACATTTTTATATTCCTGTAATATTGATGTTATTTAAAATTTGTTGAGCGGGAAAAAACCCCCCAGAAAATATCTGTGAAACGATTTAGAAAGTACCTTGAAAGTAAAGTAATTTGTAATGTAATTACTTTTCCGATGAAACAATCGGTTTGGGATGGACACTTCCAATGGAAGTCAATGGGGCAATTTTTGGAGGGTTTAAAGGCAGAAATGTACTTAAAAGCACTTACATTAATTATTATTTGAGCTGTAACGTCATTTAAATCGTCATTTTAGAGAAATAAGGTTTATGGCGTTACGTTGTCATGGCAACAGAGTTGTATAATCATCTATATCTCTCCACAGATGTGGTTATTAAGTGATTTAATGACAGTAAAATCATGTTAACACACATATTGTTTATGTGTCTATACTTGTGAAACAGTATTTTAATGTGTACCGATTAAACCCCATTGACTTGCATTGGAAGTGTCACACACACACACACACACACACACACACACACACACACACACACAGATTAAACCCCATTGACTTGCATTGGAAGTGTCACACACACACACACACACACACACACACACACACACACACACACACACACACAGATTAAACCCCATTGACTTGCATTGGAAGTGTCACACACACACACACACACACACACACACACAGATTAAACCCCATTGACTTGCATTGGAAGTGTCCCACTTTAACACACATTTAAAGAAAAGGAGGAACGAGTTGAAATAACTTTTGTGGTGATGAACATTATGACACAAATACTGTCGGCTGAGCTGAACTCATATTAAACCGGCATGTTTGACATTGAACTGATCGTTCATTGCATTTTGTTTGTCTTGTAAATAAATGTATATGTTACATTTATAAAGTTAACTGACGCAGAGGTGAAACAATTCATTGCTTCACAGAAAAACACTTTACACCCACCCTTGCGCCCCTTTTTACTTAACCGAGGAACGTTCAAAATAAATCGCTCTATAAGGGTCCTATAGGAAGATCAAAGACTCCTGAAAAATGGCTAGTTTGTTCTCTCAGTCTCGTCTGTTTGTCGCTGCGACCGTGAATAGAAGTTCTCGCTGAGCCCGAGGTTAAAGGTCAGCTTGTCATGGCAGCTGCTCAGTTCTGCCTTGGGCGACTCGTTGAATATGCAAAAGGATGAACTGCAGACAGGACTCAAAATATCACCATCTCCCCTGACATTAAACCACACAGTTCTCTGTTTTCAATCTTCAAGTTTGTAATTATTCATCGTCGAGAGTTTCACGGTAATGAGCGATGTTTCCCCAGCGTTGCAGCCTCATTAGTATGCATGTCTAGCACAGCTAATTGTGGGCAGAAAACACTCATTGTTCTTGTGGTTTCCTGTACAAAGAGCATTAGCAGGCGTGTTTAGCGACGAGGGACCCGAGACAAGCATGCTTTTTGTCCGTGTGATCCGTAGCACGACCCCCCCGGTGTAAAATCTGCCCCAAACGTGACAAGGTCAAGGCCTAAATGCTGTTTTGAACACGCGAGAGGTTTAACGTGACGCTGCGGCTGTGGGCGACGATATGTGTGTGGCTGTAAAATGAAGAAACATAATATCAGGGGATTGTAAAACTCAAAAAGCCCCTTTAAAACCAAGAATTGGATTCAATTTCTGTCCACACGGTTTTTACTGCCTGAAAGACTCAAACGCAGCCTTCAGAATGGAGCATGTGTGTTTATAAATGTATATATGCACTTGATAATCTGATTAATAGGAATCATAATAAAAATCGTTTGGACATAATGGGTTGTTCTCCTCATGAATGATCGGGTCAAACATTTTGCAGCTTTGCACGAATGTTCAACCTCTTCTGTGTGTTTAATCTGGTGTGCAAAACTTTCACCTTTCATCCGAGTCATTTGTGTATGAACACATTAAGTGTGTCTCCAAAACTGTTCAGATGCATGTGGACAAATGTGGCGTTTCATGAATAGAGTCAGCCGAAATATTAAGAATAGTATGTTAGTGGGGCCTCGGTAGCTCTGCGAGCATTGATGACGACTACCACACCTGGACTCGCGAGCTGAATGTCTCCAGCCGGGTCTCCTTAGCAACCAAATTAGCCCGGTTGCTAGGGAGGGTAGTGTCACATGGGGTAACCTCCTCGTGGTGGTGATTAGTGGTTCTCGCTCTCAATGGGGCGTATGGTGAGTTGTGTGTGGATCGTGGAGAGTAGCATGAGAATGTAGTCAGGTCTCCTTAGCAACCAAATCAGCCCGGTTGCTAGGGAGGGTAGAGTCACATAGGGTAACCTAATCGTGGTGGTGATTAGTGGTTCTCTCAATGTGGCGTGTGGTGAGTTGAGCGTGGATCGTGGAGAGTAACATGAGAATGTAGTCAGGTCTCCCTAGCAACCAAATTGTCCTGGTTGCTAGGGAGGGTAGAGTCACATGGGGTAACCTCCTCGTGGTGGTGATTAGTGGTTCTCTCAATGGGGCGTGTGGTGAGTTGTGTGTGGATCGTGGAGAGTACCATGAGTCTCCACAACGAGTCACGTGATCAGATGCGCCGATTGACGGCCCCAGAAGCGGAGGCAACTGAGACTTGTCCTCCGCCACCAGGGCTGGACTGGGAAGAGAAATCGGCCCGGGATTTTACATGGCAACTGGCCCAAAACTCGCTGTCCTTTTCTGCATATCGCAGCGGCTCATTTTAGCTTATCGTGGCCCATTTGCGGCCGACCCACCGGCCCACTCGGTTCTCCCAATGGCCAGTCCGCCCCCGATCGGCCCCAAAGTTCATCAGCCCACCGGGAAAATGCCCGGTATGCCAGATTACCAGTCCAGCCCTGTCTGCCACCCGGATTGAGGCGGGTAACCGCGCCACCACGAGGACCTACTAAGAAGTAGGAATTGGGCGTTCCAAATTGGGAGAAAATGGGTTAAAAATGTAAGAAAGAAGCCTGGGCTATCACAGCCATAGCCTGCTTTGTTTGTTTACTACTTTTATTAGCAAAGTCACTGCTAAGAGTGATAAAGAGATGGAAAACTCTTGCTCTCTTTCTCATTCGTGTTTCCTCACTGTTTCCACATGCTGAGCTGATAAACTCACTGCTCATAAAACTCGACACATGGAAATCGTCTCCCGGTGTGATTTCACAGTAGTACTCAGTATATGTTCCACCTCCAAGGAATATAAACCTTTAACGTATTGATTTGCCAATGTTTTCTTTTCTCCAGTGTGCCGCTGATGAGAGAGGAAAAACACACATCTTCAGCGTCACGTGTTATTGAAAAGCCGCAGGGGCAGTTTGATTTCACTGCTGGGGCCAATGTAAATACTTCCCAAACCCGTTTATTCTGCTTTAATTCCCCTTATCTCTACACAAACATGACTTCCTCAAAGCAGAGAAACATTACTAATACACTGTACTGAAACAGCAAGACTTAAATCATTAGTCAGGTCTCATACATACCGTGGGGTTTAAAATCTTTTGCTTTCATGTGCAATATTTACATGCTCTGTATAAAGGGTTAACATGATCAATGTCGCTAATTCACTTGGATTTGATTAGACACCTAGGAATGGTGCAGGGCTGGACTGGTAATCTGGCATACCGGGCATTTTCCCGGTGGGCAGGCTCACTTTGGGGCCAATCAGGAGTGGACTGTCCATCGGGAGAACCGAGTGGGCCGGTGGGTCGGCTGCAAATGGGCCGCGATAAGCTAAAATGAGCCGCCGCGTTATGCAGAACGGACCACAAAATGCCGCTGCGATATGCAGAAAAGGACAGCGAGATTTGGGCCAGTTGCTATGTAAAATCCCGGGCTGATTTCTCTTCCCAGTCCAGCCCTGGAATGGTGCACATATCTAAAATATTTCTTCTTCATTTTTATTTACATCATAAACTTTCTTTGTTTTAAAATGTTCAAAATCCACATTTTATTCTGTTTCTTTGGTGCAAAGTTTAAATAAGATAATCCCAGATGTTCAGTGTAGTTTTGCATCCCACTGTGTAAGAAGTATATAATGGTGGCTCAGTGGGTAGCACTGTCGCCTCACAGCAAGAAGGTCCCGGGTTCGAGTCCTGGCTCACCCAGGGCAGGTGTGGAGTTTGCATGTTCTCCCCGTGTTTGCGTGGGTTTCCTCCAGGTGCTCCGGTTTCCCCCACATGTCCAAAAACATGCAGGTTAAGTGAATTGGAGACTCTAAAATGCCCCGTTTGTGTGTGAGTGAGAGTCCCCCAGCCACTGGGGGTTGCGTCAGGATGGGCATCCGCCGTAAAACTTGTGTCAAATCGAATATTTATGCGGACTATCGCAAAGCGGACCCTGCACCTACACGGGACAAATGCTTGGAAAGAAAGTGCGAGAGTACAAATTGAGATCAGTCGACAGCATTTACATTTTACATTTTATGCATTTGGCGGACTCTTTTATCCAAAGTGACTTACAGTGCACTTATTACAGGGACAATCCCCCCCGGAGCAACCTGGAGTTAAGTGTCTTACTCAAGGACACAATGGTGGTGACTGTGGAGATCGAACCAGCAACCTCCTGATTACCAGTTATGTGCTTTAGCCCCACTACACCACCACCAAAGTGACTTACAGTGCACTTATTACAGGGACAATCCCCCCGGAGCAACCTGGATTTAAGTGTCTTGCTCAAGGACACAATGGTGGTGACTGTGGGGATCGAACCAGCAACCTCCTGATTACCAGTTATGTGCTTTAGCCCACTACACCACCACCACTCCTATTATGACTTCTATTTGTGTCATAATGTTGATTATTAACACAAAAATTAATTTCGACTCGTTCCTCCTTTTCTTTAAATGTGTGTTCCAGTGACACACTTCCAATGCAAGTCAATGGGGGCAATTTTTAGAGGGTTTAAAGGCAGAAATGTGACGCTTATTTTATAAAAGCATTATTTGAGCTGTAACGTCATTTAAATCGTCATTTTAGAGGATTTATGAATTTATGGCACTACGTCGTCATTGCAACAGAGTTATAAAATTGTCTATATCTCTCCACAGATGTGGTCAGTGAGTGATTTAATGACAGTAAAATCATATTAACACACACATTGTTCATGTCTTGTGTCTATACTTGTGAAACAGTATTTTAATGTTGACAGATTAAACCCCATTGACTTGCATTGGAAGTGTGTCACTGGAACACACATATTGTTGTGTTCAGTGTTTTAGCTCCTTGTGTCACAGTAGAAATCATCCGTCAACATGAACCGAGTTTCAGAGGTGTAATGTGTCACTTTATGCCTATAGCTGAGCTTATATATTTCTTTGTGTCTTGTTGACATTGTGTGACTTCATTAAAGAAGTCTTGGCACTGTGAAAATGACTGTATGTGTGTGTGCACGAAAATATACATTCAGTGTCCTTATAAGTCTAAACTGAGGCTGGTATTAAAAATGCGCCTCGTTTTAAGAGTGCACGGTGTCAGATATGCTACAGAAACCCTCTCACAGACCTCAAACTATAGATGTTCACTTCAGAAGAGCAAGCACAAGCGTTGGGAAAGCAGCTGTGGTTAAAGGCTGTTTTGGGAGACTTTTTGTCCTTGGGAATCGCTCAGTTTTGATTATAAATCCACCCGTTTGCTGACATTGGCTGTTAATTGGCAAAGTTATGTGCAACATTAACAAGTTAATCATACCTTCTCCGCAATGTAAACAAGCCTTAAATCGCTCGTGTATATATAGTGTCCGCCAGTGGATCCAAGAACTCTCAGAAAGAGATTTCCTGTTTTCCTGTTTTCACGCAGAAGTATCGGATCGCTCTTGCATCACATTGAGAGATTTTAGCAGCAGTCTCATTTAATGCTGATATTGAGCGTGACTGCTGTTTTCACGGGTCTCGTGGGCGCGAATCAAACGGCGCTGTTTGTTGAAACCGAGAGCTTTAATGTATCCAAACTACCATAAAACCCGGATTATGCTCGAGAAATCGGACACTTCAACATTTCAGCTGAAATGTATTTTCCCGGCTTTCCACAAACATTCCAGAGGATGAATGTGTATTAGCTGCGTCTCACATCTGTGATCTGTGTGAGAGACGAGTTTGAGTTTGTCAGCAGGTTTCTAGAATCCAGCGTCGTGCCAAATCCGAAGCGGCATCAGAATCCAACTCTGTCGGACCCTGAATTGATTCCATCTTTTTGGTGCCTGATTAGAAAACCGAAAATATAAGTTGTTTATATCACTTACAGAAAGCTGTCTATCATACTTAGTGGTTTCCAAGGTACTTCCATGGTACTGCAATGGTACATGCCCAGAAAAACATGGTAATGTAGTGATAGCTGGGAGGTGGGGTATCCAAAAGTTGTTTAGCGGGTCCTTTTCTGCATATCGCGGCGCCATTTTGTGGTTCGTTCTGCATAACACGGCGGCTCATTTTTGCTTAGCGCGGCACATTTTGCGGCCAACCCACCGGCCCGCTCGGTTCTCCCGATGGCCATTCCACCCCGATTGGCCTAAAAGTGCGTCGGCCCACCGTGAAAATGCCCGGTATGCCAGATTACCAGTCCAGCCCTGCTTAACCGATCATACCTGCTAAAACCCAAAATATACTTCAGTCAGACGCAAATGCCATACGTGTGCGAACAGGACGTGTGATGCAATGTTTTCTAACCACGAGTATGTGCATGCACCTAGAATTGTTTGTATTTATTACTGACTCACAATTGACGAAGAAGCGCTAGAAGAAGAGGCAATGTAGAGGAGGACAGTCTGCGACAGTCAAAATAAATACAAGAAATGTTCTCGATCTAAAGAAAGCATTTTATACCATTGATCATGAACTTAAAAAAAATAAAAAATGACTAAATATGGTATTAGAGGCATTGCGTATTCATGGTTATCAAGTTATTTGGAGAAAAGGTGCCAATATGTACATTTAAATGAAACTTTTACACCATCTTTGCAGGTTAAATGTGGAGTGCCGCAGGGATCCATTTTAGGTCCAAAGTTATTTCTTTTGTATGTGAAGGACCTTGGGATTAGGGATGCACCGATCCGATACTGAAGCTTTTAGACGGATCGTGTATCGGTCCGATGCGCCCGATCCAAATCCGATACTGTGTGTTAGTCGTGTTCGTTACTGTCAAGCTCCAAAAATGACATAAAAGAACCATAAAAACAGCATTAAAGTAGTTCATATGACTCGTGTATTTTATTCAAAGACACTTGAAGACGTGCGACAGCTCTGAGAATCATAAAACACTGTTTAATAAGTAAATATATAGTATGTGCAGCTCCAGCGCGTCATCAGGTAATCAGCGCTGCTCTGTTGACACACACACACACACACACACACACACACACACACACACACACACACACGCACTCGTGGATATTTTTAGCCTTCACGCGTTGCGCAATATTTGAGCGCTACTCACGAACAACATCTCAGATGCTCAATAGTTCGGTTCACTTTAGAACGGCACCGGAGGAGCATGTGACCAGAATGTGAATAAGAAGCGAATTAAACTACTGTGAACTAGCCCACAAACAGACACATACAGGACGTCCTGGAGACTCCAGAATGTCAAAATAAAAGCGTGAGGTGTAAACAGCTTCCGATATCGGAATCGGGTCGGTATCGGTGCATCCCTACATGGGATGATATCAAAAATGTGCAAATGTATTTTGCTCGCGATGATCAATGCATTAAATGTAGTCTTGCATAAGTAGGATTAGAAAAGTAAATAAAAATAAAATAGTTTGATATAAATAAATTGCCATTACATTTTACATACATATTACAACAACAAAGCAAATGATATTTAGTAAATATAGAGATTAAAACATACGTTTCGAGGTGTTATTATTGATGATAAAATAGATGTAGCAAAATCGAGTGTATAAAGATTTGTTTTTAATTAATGTCAAATTAATATATTACATATTGGCATATGGCACAGCCAACAGCTATCCCGTGGCATCCACAGGGGTTAAGATTCTGCACGGCATGGTAATCTGGCATACCGGGCATTTTCCCGGGGGGGCGGCGCACTTTGGGGCCGATCAGGGGCGGACTGATCATCAGGAGAACTGGGCGGGCCGGTGGGTTGGTCAAGAAATGTGCCGAATGGGCCGGGATAAGCTCAAATGCACCGCCGCGTTATGCAGAACGGACAGTGAACACCCCTGACAAGATTTCTCTTCCCAGTCCTGCCCGGAGTACAATGGGGTATTGCCATCTGAAACCATGTCTGTTCCATACCACAGTACTTTTTAAAGAGAGAGAGGTGAAGTGTTTCCCATGAGGTCACACAACAATGGACTGGAATTCTGTGAGATAAAACTCCCGTTACCGCTTTGATTTCCCTTGTATGTTCCAGAACTCATTATTAATTCTTACTTGGTGTCCGGGGTCTGCTGTTTAGGAACAAAAGCACCAAGACTTAAAGTGTTCCGGTCGTGTCTGATGATGGGCGACTCTCAGGTGACTGGTAAATATTAGTGGCGTGATGTCACCTGAAAACTGCTGTAATTAGGAATGGGAATATAAAACACATTTGAGGCTGGATTGTTTTATGAGCCGAGTGACTGTGGCGGCTCTCCGGTGGCAAACATTTGCAGATTGAACTGGAAGTTGGGCTCAGGAATGGGGGAAAATACTTGAACTTCCTCTCGGATTTTATTGCAGCAGGTATAATCACACGGTGTGTTTGCGGCGACAATCTGTTTACATGCAGAAAAGACCTGTGACCACACGTGTGTGTGTGTGTGTGTGTGTGTGTCAGTCTGTGAGTCAGTCTGTGAGTGTGTGTTTGTGTGGGTGTGTGTTTGTGTGCGCGTGTGTGTGAGTCAGTCTGTGAGTGTGTGTGTGTGTGTGTGTGAGTCAGTCTGTGAGTGTGTGTGTGTGCGCGTGCATGTGTGTGCGTGTGCGTGTGTGTGCGCGCGCGTGTGTGTGAGTCAGTCTGTGAGTGTGTGTTTGTGTATGAGTGTGTGTGTTTGTGTATGAGTGTGTG